>JAYJMG010157713.1:2040-12459 GCA_036873935.1 Stomotoca atra
AAAATTGTAAAACAAAAACTTTAACCATATTTAAACCGGGTTTTTTGGCATTTGTTTTTCCCCCCCCCCCCCCCCCCCCGGTTGAAATAGGGTTAAACACTTTTGATACAGAATTGCAAACAATTTGAAATTTGGCACACTGTTATTTTGCTAAATATTAAATGTGTGTGGTAAGTTTCGTGACGTGACAGTCAATATTTTTTGAATTCAACAATTTCGTGCAGATTAACATGAATTTTTCCGTTTGTTTCTCTGCAAACTTTGTAAAACCCATATAATGTATGTTCAACAACATGTCTTTGGCTCTCAGAATTTTAAAACGTAACGGAAAATTTTATTTGGTTCAGGCTGGAATAATTTTTTAGTAGAACCAGTAATTTTCGGATTTTTCAAAGTTGATGGTGACGTCACATGAAAACTGCTGACGTAAGCAAAAACATTTTTGCATCATTTTGTTTATTTGATGATTTAGAATAATTGTACCAAGTTTCATTGTATCATGGGTAGTAGTTCAACAGTTCAACAGTTGTTTAGCAATAAACAGCCCGAAAAAGCCTAGCATGAATAGGGTTGAATCAAACTTTCACCTTTTGCAAAGCAGAAAGCTTTTGCTAACATTAGTAAAGTCATTGCTACCCATTCTGTTCCTTTCATGATGTAGCATTACAGTGTCAAGTTTCATTCAGAATGAGTTAACGCATCCAAAAGTTATAGCGGTGTTGAGAACAAAAAAGTCCTGCCTATTTCTAATACGGGGTGATCTATATTTAATTTGATATGGGGCCATGGCTTTTTTACTTTTCACATTAATTCAAACGCATTAAGTTAGAGAAATTGATTCTTGATATTGTTCTGGTTTTAAAAAGTTCCACAGAGTATCTTACCTATTAACTTACTTACTTATTTTTTTTGTCACTTGTCATTCACAAAACAAATTTAGTAAAGAACAAAATATTTGGTACAAGAATGATCTAAACCATGTTATCACAATTTCAGGCTGCGGATGCAAGGATCATCATAGGGGCATTTTTCGAAGTTGAAACAGGACAACAATTACTCTGTGAGGTAAGTGAGCTTTATATCTCTCTATAACGGTCATATCCAGTGGAAATCCTATACAGCGAACATAGCTAAGTTTGAGAAAAACTGTTTTCTATCAGGATGCTTAGCTTCAGAAAGGTTTTGGAAAAATAGAACGGGAAACACGAAAGTCGATCCATAGGGTTAAATTGTAGTGCACATACAAAATTGTTGCATCCTACGGTAGAAAGAGTTTGGCCATTATGCTGCTGTTTTCCGCTATAAGGAGGTGTGCACTATTTAGGGTCTTCGATATAGAAAGTATATTTGAAACTGAACTCTTTAACCAAGATTTACCGTAAATGATTTCATTTGCTTTAACCTTCTGGCTCTTTCTACACCGATTTCATTAATAAGGTATTTTTTGCTAATTTATGAGAAAGAAAATCATTAGTACTGTCATTACCATTGAAAAATTTGGCCGTGGTAAGTGGAGCGCCGCAAAAAAATAAAAGTCTATATAAAAACATATGCGCTACACTGTCGTTGAGATAATGCTGACATAATGATGGCTTTTTTAGGCTTACAAAAGAGGCATGTATGGTCCAGCTTATCAGTATATTCTGTTCAACAAGGTACCATTGAAGGATGTCAAACTACCTAACTGTACCAACAAAGAAGTGTTTACAGCAGCAACAGGCGCTCTTGTACTTGGGCAAGCTCCACTTCGAGGAGATAATCACCATTCACACACTGGCAAGGTAAACATATATTTGTATTGTTGACAGTTATTTGGTGACATGAAACCACTTAAGATTGAGAGATATGATATCACTTTCGTCCCCAACTGTTTTACAGTCCCTATTGTGACTGCCTGTTGTTTTACATAATTTTCAGCAGTGTTAACGACCCAGCAATCACGTGATAGTCAAACGACATTGCATTTAAGTTGTAACAACTTCAGAACGTCGTATGACCATGATGTGCACCCTGGACAATCGCATTAACAATGCGTTAAAAAGATCCATGTTCCCGTTACAAATGATATTTTCCAAATTTCTCTAAATAATACCTCACCAAAAACAGTTAAGAACTTATAGAGGATGAGAAAAAGGAGCCTTTGTTTGCGTTTAGATATTGAGGCTTATGAAACAAAGGGTTAACCTTATTAGCACTGGAGGAAGGGGGTTTCCCGCGGCTTAAAAAAACTAAGTAGCTTAGAAACGACAATACCTACAAACTTGAAACTTTGTGACTTTGAAATCTACCCTATTGTCACAATTTTGCAAAGTATATCGCCATGAGCGTATTTCCAGATCAAGATTTTATATTTTTCCTGGGAAGGGGTGGTCAGATTTCAAATAATTTGGAAGAAATCATTATAAATTTCAATTGTTCATAACTTTTGATAGAGAAATGATATTAACTTGAAACATTCACCAAGTACTAACCACCATTACATTATGTTGATGTGTTCAATGTTGAAAAATATAATGTCACCAACCTGAATGGAGCGCCAAAACTTCAAAAATTATTTTTATGCAACACTAGCAAAAGCCATTCGCTTTTACTTCTAGAGTCTGAAAGCAGAATTAAAAAAGCTTTTCTCTACCAAAAGACATTGCTCTTCAAAGGGAAACATCTACAATTCAAATTTTTGCATATAATTGCTGACATCAGCAAGAATAGAAATACGAAGTGAATTTTTCTTGCCATTTTCCTAGTACACTTACATAATACTACCTTCATGCCAAATTTTATTGAATTTAAACAAACAGTCAAAAGTTATGACCAGGTCAAAAAACACAGACAACTGTATATGTATTACGTTTTAGAGTGCGCATGCAACTTGGGACGAAATTAAAGAATTCTATATAAAAGAAGTATGGGAGAAATATTTGAATACTACTCGCGAAGAAGACAATGTTTTAAAGCTCTACAAGAATGCGACTTTTGCCTATGATGCAGTGTACATGGTAGCAATTGCTCTACAAAACGTTATAAATAAACAAGGACCAGAAGGTAAGCAATTTATTTTGTTAGCAAGATATCACTTAAGGACTCAGGATACCCTTTTTGCGCATATTTGCTTCTGCCTTTGAGAACGAAATATGGCGATTTTTGACAAAAAAAATTTTCCCCGAAAGATAATAAAATAAGCTTTATAGTTATGATTATTTTGAAACATAAAAGATTATTTAACATCCTCGTTTTTGTTGTCAAAAAACGTTAATTTTTAACCTTAAAAGAGACAAATGTCAAAATTCTACAGCGTTTTTTCCGATCTTTTTGTACCATATGCTGCTGATGATGATGGAGAACAAAAATGTGTCTCACTTTTTTTAAAATGTCAGCGGTTTTTGAGATATTCTAATTTTTGACTTTCCGCGAAGCGAGATAGTCTTTGGTTTCGTCAGAGATCTTTTTTTTCTTAGCAAAGTAGTCAATTTAGCTTTGACGCCTTGTGAATTTTAGACTGGGTGCCAACAAGAAACTTTAAAGTTGAATATCTTCTCAACGAATGGTCTTTATGAGCTGAAACTTGACAGGTGTCATCTATGTCTTTTGTTCTTTGTTCGAAATAAAATTTTGACCACACCCGTTCATGACGTCACAATTTGGGTAAATTTTGGTACAGATTTTGGCCAAAAAATTAGCAATACTCTGTTTCCCGTGAAAATTTGCACAGACAACAATTTGAAGGTGTTGACTTCAAATCCGGGTGACATTTTTCAAAATTTGACCAAAAACGGAGGTTCGGACCTAGATTTTGGCGAAAAAATAACAATACTCTGTTTCTTTTGAAAATTTGCACAGAGAACAATTTGAGGGTGCTGGTTTCAAATCCGGGTGTCTTGGTCAAAAACGACGGTTTCTGACCCAGATTTTGGCCAAATGTTAACACTCTGTTTCTCTAAAAAATTTGTACAATTCCCAAATAATATGTTGCAAATTGCGGAAAGTCTTCTGCCCGACCGGGCAGTTTTTATATTTTGCAACCCTGTTGCGTTGCCATAGCTGCCTTTGAAATGTATTATCTAGGGAACAAAAACTTTTTTAAAAAAAGTGAGACACATTTTTGCTCATCAATCATGCTTCTACCGCTGTACAAAATTTCAAGTCACGGCACCGTATGGTTTTTAACATTTGTCTCTTTAAGTGAAGTACACCATACTTTTCCGTAGTGAAATTTGTCTGTTTATGGTCCTTTAATATCAATTCGCAATAAACAAAGAAACGTGAAAAAAAAATGAAAATGAATGAAAATTGTGCCGAATTCTTTTTGCAAAATAGTAAATGTGGTAAACAGCGCACGTGGGATCAAATCGTTTCAAACACACTAATGATCTTTACGAGGGAAAGAGTTCGCAAAATATTAAAGTGCTGTACACGCATTAATATGAAACTACGATGCTTCATTAAAAATTACGACTTGTTTTGGTTTTTTTCTCCAGAAATACTTATTTTATGTTAGTTTTTACCATGCTTCATAGTTTCAACTAAAAAAACAATGAAAAAAAAAATTCACTGTCCAAGAGTATCCTGAGTCCTTAAACCTTATTGGTCATTTCTTCACCGGCCCGTATTTAATGCTTTCTTCACTGGCCCGTATTTAACGCCTGATCTTTCCACATCAGCATTACTATAACGCGCCAGAATTTCAATAAATATTTTTGACGTATTGGCTCTCCATTGATTTTCATGACGATATTCATACAGTTTTATGACGTTGTTTTATGACGTCATTTTTCAAAAAACTTAATGGTGGTTAGTACTTGGTGAAAGTTTCAAGACAATGTGATTTATCTACCAAAAGTTATGAACAATTGAAATTTACAGTGATTTCTAACAAATTATTTGAAATCTGGCCACCCTCTCTCAGGAAAAATAGAAAATCTCGATCTGAATATACGTTCATACTTTGAAAAAATGTGCATATCTGGTAGATTATAAAGTCACAAAGTTTTAAACTTGTAGGTCTTGTCGTTTTTAAGCTATTTAGGGGTTTCCAAGCCGCGGGCAATACAAGCCACACACACACACACACACCCCTCCCTCCCTTCCCAACAATAGCAATAATGCAAACAACACAATAAGGGAAACAACATCCTTGGCTCACGAAACCTATTGCATTGGAAGCATCATTCTCGTGAAAAGTTTAGTCAATGTAACAGTGAGGTCAGAAAAATTAGATTTTGGAAAGATGAAATCTTTTGATTAACGTTTGCTTTTATTCAAATTGCCATAGAGCTGCGAACCAAGAATGTGAATTGAACAGAATGCCGATGATGCCAAATTTGCATTTCTATGTCTTTTATAGGTCTGATGACTCACTATCATGACAAGGAAAAGGCAAAAGCATTTACAGACGAAATGTTTCATTCTGATTTCGAAGGGATAACTGTAAGTTTATTTTTACGTTAAGCTCTGATTGTTTTGTATTTTTGTTACTTTATGTTACTGTAAAGGAAAACATCGAAAAATAGTCACTTTTCTGATTTTCGGATATTATGTTAAATGTTATTATAGCATGCTCAAAGTTTTCAGCTGAGAGTTATTTTAAACATCGTTTTTTCTTGAAAGAAAATGTCAAAATATCACCAATAATAAGTTCCTTTTACACGAATAATTAATGAGCTGCCGGAATAATTATATTCACGTGATCACAACACACTGCAGAACAAAACTGTGTCAGCGTTTTTTAGATAATTATTACAATGAGAAATAATTAGCCATCAACGCTTACATATTAACATAATATATGCATATTAAACTTCTTTTCATTACTTTTTCTGAAGAAACAAATTATTTTAAAAACCCTGACACGGTTTTTAAGTTAAATCTTATTAAAATACGATGCAATGGGTTTCTTATTGTTATTGGTGTGCCGTTTGTTTTCATTGGTTTACCATTTCTTTCCTTTGGTTTAGTATTGCTTTCCTTTGGATTGGTTTAGCAATGCTTTCCATTGGGTGTGTCATGATAAACCACTTCGCAGCAACAATGTAAAAGTATCTCTAATGTCTATTTACTTTTAGGGAAAAATTTCTTACGATAAACACTATACGAAGGAGCGACTGGGGGAAGTGTTATTTTTACAGTTCCAGGGAGTACAATACTTGAAGGGTAAGTGTACGGTGGAAATGAGTGAATGTAAAAAAACCAAAAAAACTGCCCAAGCGGGCAGAAGACTTGTTTTTTGCCTCAACTTGCTTAACCGAGCGCCATTACCAAACCTCGATTTGAAGTCAGTACCCTCGAAAGAACAGAGCATTGCTAATGTTTGGCCCATGTCTGGGTCCGAAGCCCCGTTTTTGACCAAATTTCGAAAAATGACCACCAGATTTAAAATTAGCACCCTCGAATTGTTCTAAGTGCATAATTTCAAAAGAAACAGGGCATTCATAATTTTTAGCCCAAATATAGATCCGAACCCCCGTTTTTGAGTAAATTTCGAAAAATGAACCCTAGATTTGAAATTAGCGCCCTCGAATTACTCCATATTTAAATTTTCAAGAAAAACGGAGCATTTTCTGATTAATTGCCCAATTGGGCCTATTTATTACGTCATCAATAGACGCGGTCACAAAATTTGATATGACTAACAAAGGACTTATGGAAATGATGCCACCTGCCAAATTTGGTGGCTTAACAATGCGATATTGATGACAAATGTCAAATTACAGCCCATAACGATACTTCGTTTGTGAGATATCGGCATTAATAGCTTTTTGTTGGTTTCCAGTCTAAAATGTTCAGAGCGCGTCAAGCTAAAATGCTGATTTGCAAAAAAAAATATCCAAAAAAACCATGAAAACGGACGAAACCAAAGCCTTTCTTGCTACCGCAGAAAGTCAAAAAGTAATTCCAAAAAAATACATCGAGCTGGATGAACTGTCCATCTATAATATTTCAATTGTCGACCTACCAAATTGATGAATGAATAAAGATGTGAAAGTGTGTAATGATGGAACACTTATCTTTTAGGCTTTCGAAATTTATCAGAGGGGCACGAGGAAGTTGCTATTTTCATAACAGAGAAAGACCAACTGAAGTTCTTTAAAAAACCAAAGGATTTGTTCGAAGGTGGGTCTATCTTTTTTGTTCGTCTGAAGAAAAGTAGTTTAAATTGGTCTGTATTGCTTGTAGTCTATAAAGTATTATGTTAAAGTAATAACGTCAGAGCTTTTCCTACTAATCTTTTTACAACAACATCTGGTTATAGGCAGCTTGGAGGTGAATCACAGAATATCTCCTTTGTTTTTGAACTAATGAGGCGACTGACGTTCCAGCCATTTTTTTCAACTGTTCTATTGAAAAAGTTCTTTAAAATTAAATGCATGTTTTCTCTATATTTCAGATAAGAAAGCTCCGAGCGATCGTTCTCCCTTACCGACGCGTATCGCACGAAACTATAGCAAGACCCTTGTTGGCACAATTTGGTGCGGGGCATTCCTTGGAATCATATTTTCATCTATCTTATTGACAATTAACGTGCATTACAGGAAAATAAGGTACGAGAGTACGCAAGAGATATTTTTTCAAATTTTTAACCCCTCGTGTAGTATGGTCAACGCACGTTGTTAATTCGGAAACTAACACATAGTAAGAGAGCTATGAAAAGGTGTTAAGGCTAAGGAATTTACATTTAAACCGAAACATTGCCCTGAAGCATGCATTTTATTGATTTCAAGGATAAGTGGGAGAAGGGTGGTAGGGTGACCAAGCCGTCTGTAAAAAACCTCTTGAATTTTTTACCCTTTTGACCCCAAAAACAGGAAGAAATACAAATTGCTGTAGCATTTGGTATCTCAATACAAACGACTTGACTTGGCATTTGGCTAGTAAAGCACATAGTGCAAAACAAGTCAATGGACAGTTTGATGGAGTCAAGTATAATTATCCAGATTTTATTATTTCACCAAATTCATGCCAATGGACACCAATTTTTCACCAATTATGTTCTCAATAAAATTTTGAAACAAAACTGCTTCTCGTACGATCTAAATATTTTCTCCTAAATATTTTTTGCTCCCTTTTATTTATCTTGGTTATTATTTTACACAATTTCAGATGATATTTATGAAGGGTTTAGAAGTTATGTAGGGGGTAAGTTTGGGGGGGGTGGAGACGTGCCCCACCAACACATCCCCATCCAGGCTTGACAAAAGGTTGATATCACTATACCACTGCGTCCGAAGTGTTAGCAGTGAAAAACTTCCTAAGCATATAGCTTCTCGTCTTTCAAAATATTCAAAGCAGAAGCTGTGCGCAAACATAACTTTTTTATTGTTCCATTTTTAATTTACTAGATTGATAAAGATGTCCTCACCAAACATAAACAATGGGATAGTTGCTGGATGTTTACTTTGTTATTTATCTGTTATTGTCTATGGAGTCCAACCACGTGCATTTCTAAATCTAGGAGGCAACTTTACTTGTTTTGTAAGTATTTCTGCATCTGTTACTTTAGTTTATTTGTATCTAGGTCAATTTTCTTTGATCGTCTTTAGATATCTTTCTTTGGCCTTAATTTTTCCAATATACTCACCTGTTGACACATTTTCTCAGAATACTGAAACCCCGAAAGCTAAAATGTGAAATTGAATTTCTTATCTTCTTCAGATTGTCAAAGTGAGTTTATCGTTCGGTTTCACGTTGTCGTTTTCATGTTTATTTGCTAAAACATGGAGGGTTTATCGAGTTTTTACTGCAGCCAAAACCATGGGAAGAGTGGTGAGTGATTACTTTTGTTGTTATCAATGTTGACATCCTTTGTTTTTGTCAGTACAGACTGTTTACGAAATTGACATTGTTTGTTTGAGGGAAGGATGAGCGTAAAATCTATGCTATAGGAAAACAACTTTTAGCTCAAAAGCAAACGCATTACCCAGAACGTCATTGTTTTTGACAAAAAGCTATGTCAATGTCATCTTCAATAAATTTCAAGTAAATAGAATTTACGACTAACGCATTCTCCATGCACAGATGATTCGCGTGTTAATCCTTAAAGTCGGTTTATGTACGTGACTATTATATCAGTACTATGTTTGCACAAAATTTTTCCTCTTTCAATAAATAAAAAAATCATGGTGAAAAGATCTGTTGACTGGATGTAATATTTAACTGAAAGGAAATAATTCGACATTAAACACTGTTCTGAAAGCGGACGTAACACTTAATTATTTCAGCCAATGATTTGAAAAAAATAATAAAAAAATGGTTCAGTTGACAATGATGTTTCTTGCATTAAAGAAATGTCTCGGCATTTAAAAGGAAAATTCTTGAACTTTTGAATATAACATTAATTATCTGTCACGATCGTTTCAACCATTACAAACATGGCGGATCATGCTGGGCTTGAACCCGCGACCTTTTGCTTGCTCTTTGAATTTTCTATAAATAATAAACTACCGAGTTGCCAATTCATGGTGTTTTTATAGTGATTTGATATTTTCAGGTAATCAAAGATTCTCACTTGTATGTGATGATCGGTAGCTTGCTGCTTCTTGATGCGGTAATTTTCATCATTTGGGGATTTGTATCACCTTTTACTATGACAGAACGGGAACTAAAAAGAACGGTAACTGTTACCCCTTGTTTTTCACTGCGTTTAATCCTCTTTCACGGAACAAGGCTTTCTGAGATGATGTTGTAGGCTGTTACGGTTGTAACAGCGGTCGATCTAAAGTGTATGTTTGCACAAAATCTTTGCATTCAACCAAGATAAATCCTAATTTTTATGCCGAAAATATTTTGTCAATGTTATCTAATGTAGTTTCCAAATACACCTAAACATACATTCTATGGCAAAATTATTATTTGGCTAGTACCACCAAAGATCCATTTGAAAAATCTCGTGCACCGTATTTATTTTATATTCTTCATTTTATCAGAAGTATTCAGCACTGTTTTTGATTTAATACATTCCTTTATTTCACTTTAGACAGTAGATAACGTGGTCAATGTGTACTATCTTCTGGAATGTGGATGCACCTACAAACTCCATTTCTCATTTATCATGTTTGGGTATAAAGCCGTGCTCCTTCTTCTCGGTCTATTTTTGGCTTGGGAGACAAGAAAAGTTCAAATTCCAGTATTGAACGACTCAAAATACATAGGTAATCTATTTTGTGTTGATTAATCATACTTATTCCCTTTCAATATTATGGTTTATGTTCCCCTTTAAAAATGTGGGACTAGAATTGAGTAATAATGCCAGGTTTTTTATGATTAGGCCTAATTTATCCCCGCGAAAAAATGATGCGGTTCATTTGATCGAAAAAAATGAGACATTAAGGCGGCATTAGTGAACAGAGAATATCTTTCATCCATGAATTGGTTTTAATCAGTTCATTAACTATTTTTTGAGCGCTTTCCACAACAGCAAAGCGAAGC
>JAYJMG010157824.1:0-12458 GCA_036873935.1 Stomotoca atra
AGAATCATAGCCATCAACTTTTAAATAAGCATCAGTGATAGTGTCATCAATTTTTGTTTCAGAGATAAAAAACACATGATGTGTAACATATCTCTGCATGTGAAATGAGAGTGAAACTGACATTATTCAAGAAGAAGACATTTTCGAACATTTGAAGAAAAAAACATTGTTCCAAATATGGCAGAAAAAGAAGACGTGAAAAAATTCACGGTGATAAATTTAATTCATAGGTGCTCCTCATCGACTTAAAAATAAATAGTGGAGTGCTCACTCAATATGAATATATATATATGATGAAATAGTTAGTTTTTTGTTGCAAAGCAGAGAAAAGGAAGTTTGAACAAAGTTTCCAAGAGGCTTAAAAATAAATTTTCAACTCGGAATATAGCTTCTGTCTCTATTCCGAGTTGGGCCAAAAGACTTTCAACTTATATATCTCCAAATCACTTTTCTTCATCAAACTCGATTCGATTGGCGTTTGCTATAATGGCAGGTCATTCACTAAGCCATTAAATCATAGAGAACATATGTCCGTGTCTTAGTTAATGGTAATGTTCAACTTGACATAGCTTCTTGTGTCCCTATTCCGAGTTGCATCAAAATGATTAACTGATATTTTGAGTTGATAGTTTTCTTATTTTAGAAGTTCAAACAATGTGGCTTATTAGAATTGACATTATATTAAAATATTAGGCCTTGAGCAAACTAATTTGAGTGTCAATTGGTTTTTTAACCCTTTTATTCATGTTGGCCAACTCGGAGTAGCACCTATTCCGAGTTCAACTCGGAACAGAAACCTAACTCTGAATGGAACAATTCCACCAAATACAGCGCTTTAGTGACTGTAAACACAAATAACACAAACTTGAAAACAAACACAGCTCACACAACACCTTGGGAGGCAAAAAACAATTTAAACACTATTATCAAACCACAACCATTCCTAAAGCATCAATCATCTTGCATCGAACAAAAGTGACTGGAAGCAAACAAAGTTACATTTCTATACAACCCTCTAGTTCGTTCCAAGACCGCATCGCGACTATAGGGCGAAGCTGTCAAAAACAGCCAACAGAACGAATCATAGGTTCACTTTGTTGCTATTGGACAGACCAGGCTAAAGGGAAAATAACCAACTGTTGCATTTCTAATATAACACTCCAGTTCTTTCCCAGATCCCATTGCAACTATAGCTGAGGCAGTCAAAATTTAGCCAAATAAACAAACATCATAAGCTCACTTTGTTGTTATTGGACAGACCAGGCGGAAAGCGAAAATAATATTATTAATGAGTAACAATTTAATTTCGGTTTAAATAGACCAAGTGAAACCTGTGGCTTGTATTATATTTACCGAATTGAAATAAAGTAAATAAAAAAAGGCCAAGGTTTGTCTACCAGATAAACATGAATCTGTAGTTTTGCATCCAGTTTCAGTACTTTCAGAACTAAATATTGCTAGAAACTTAACATGCTATACCTTTAGAGTGTCGATTACACGTTTGCATTATAACAAGTCGTAAAATGAACATTATCTATGAGTATAAAAGTAAAACAAAATGAAGAGTTGCGCGCCGAAAGCATTGACGAAGCCGCCATATTAGTTGTTTATGTTTTTAATAAGTCATATTTTCAGGACCAACATAGCACTCTTCATAGCATATTTCTTACTTTCGATTTCACTCTTGATCTTTCGATTGTGTTGAACACTAGTGCGTGTAAGTAAAGAAAGTTTTTGTTTATAAAAACAGTGAAGAAGATCTCTAGAGATAACAGCTGCTGCAATTATTGTTTTATTTTTATTAATTGAGTCTTCTTGGAAAAAAAAAAAAAAAAGATTTGCACGAAACCATGCGAAAGTGAAGCAGATTATTGGATTTTTTTAGAACGAGTCCTACTTTTTTATCACCATCTTGACCTAGTAAAGAGCTCACAAAAAGCAATGTTTTTATTCCTTCTCATAAAGTTAATGAATATTTTATTTATCTTTATATTTTATCGTTCACATTTGCTGTACAAAAATTCGAAGATGCGCGAAGAAGCAACTTTGTTTTTATCTCTTTATTCCCAACTGAGAAACATCTAGAATGTTGGGAATGATGGAGAGTGTTGGTCAGTAATATATTTAGGTACCCCACAACCTACCACTATGGCATTGAAGAACTGAGTTTAGGGTGATTTCATTGCCGTGGAAATGCAATGGTTGCAATATGAGCAAACGCAGTGGGATTTCATTTATTACCACAATGTAATCAAAAATATCAGAATCTACATAGCATAAGATAGTTATATGAGGAAAACGAAATAAACGGAAACAAACTAAAACTCAAAACACTGATGTCCTGGTGTTTGGTTCATGGCATTAAAAGCACTTGCAGCGGAAGGCAACCACAGGACTTTGTACTTCATAAAAACTAAGCACAAACTAAGCACATATTTTAAGAACCTTTTTAACCCTTCACATGATATAGTTTAGCGGCAGATTCAGCTCTACAAGTTAGTAATTCGCAACTTCACTAATAATGTATGTAACCAAAACAATTAGAACATGACTATTATTTGATGAGTAAAATTGCAAATAAGGACAACTTTGAACGCCATGTTCTATTTTTAGGTAAAGAAACTCAGCACAAGCCTTACTTGATCTAACAAGAAGCGTGTTCCCCTTTCCCATTCGATGTGTGCTTAAAATATTTGGCATCAATTTTACACCACACCCCAGCATGACGTCACTATAGATGTCACTGAAATGTTTTCGATATCTCCTGTCTCAGGAACTGCTCATCAAAACAATATAATGCTACACATTGTTTTGATCAGCTCTTCAAGACCTTTCCAATAGAGAAAATTATTTTTACTCTTAGGCAAATTACATTTTTACCCATGTGTGATGCCATATAATATAATTTTGATTTCTGTCAGTTGTAGGCGTTTCATCCTGTAAAGCAAGTAGATGAATCAAAGTTTGGTGCACTTGGCCTGATTTATTTTGTAATTTATCATGTGGTGTGGGAAAATAATTTTTTTTCTTCATTCAATTTTTCAGCTCATTATCATATCATGGGGGACAACACATTAGAAATTGTTGCAGATACTATATTGGAAGACAATCAGCAACTTCAATCCAAAACCCAAAGACAATGTTTGCTGAGAACATTAGATTTACTGCAAAATGACCTGACAGTTCCTTACATAGCTCGTTATCGAAAGAAAGAAACTGGTGGAATGGAAGCTGAGGAAATCAGACAGATTCAGCAGTCCTATGAAAATTACAAGTTAGTGTCTTCAGTGCTGATAGTTTTTATGTTGAGTCCTAAACCGGTCCTTTAGATTGCCTTGAGTTGTTTATTAAATTTCTTCCATCTTCATCTTTAAAGCACCTAGCGGTTTTTTTTCTTTCTTTTTTTCCATGCTTTCCATACAGATAGCAAGTTTTTAAACACTGACTTTTAGTCAAATAATTGTTTCATTGCCAAGACAGGTTATTAACTTATAAATATGAGTGAAACTGAAATTTAAATATCTTCCGATAGGTTTTTAACACATTGATATAAGTTAAATTACTGTTTTTGTTTCTCTGATGTGATAAATTTTTATTTTGAAAACTCTGACATGTGATTGTGCGCCGAGCAAAGCTGATAAATTAATATTTGATTTTCACTGTCATTATCAGTTATGATAGAGGAATGCATAATTTATTGGATTTTGAAATAAATTTGGCAAAACTTTTTGAAAAACACTTTTCAAATTATTCCTATTGTGTTCATATTATGGAATAAATTTCAACAGATCGATAACAAGCTTCTTTGTTTTATTTGTTCTGCTGATGATCAACTATTTCGTTCGAGCAAGTAAAATAAAGGCTGTGAAAAGAAATGCTGAAAAAAAAACTGTTAAATATGAGCTCAATGCAAAACTAACTTTTTTATCCCTTTATTTCATATTTTGGGTATCAATTACGATTCATACGCTGAATTCTTCGCTCATATCACCTGTGATTGTACCCCTTCTGATCTTACTTATATTGACTGGATGTGTACGCCAGACCAAAAAAACGTCTGCGATGACATCAGAAAGAATTGGAGTGTTTTAAGAAGGAGGACACAGGAAAAGTTAGCCAGAAGACTGGAATTGCAATATTTTTGTTATGACCGCACTATGAAAAACTTAATATCACTGGCATCCTGAATTTTATCGATGAAATGCTATGTGATATTATTCATCACAGAAATCAGCTAAAAAACTTTAGAATCTGTATTCCTGAAATAAATAATATGTTTTTGAATTGGGTAAATATGGATATAGATTTTGCAGAGAACTTGAGTGTTCCTGTCAAATGGGAACCACAGAGTATGCATTGGTGTCATGATCAAGTTACAGTGCACTCAGGAATACGCATAAATAAGGGTGAGAAAGTTTATTACGCACACCTTTCTGAAGACATAATACATGACAACATTTTTGTTCAGGAGGTTTTTCATCAAATGTCAGAGGATTGCTCCGATGATTGTCCAACGTTTTTGATTCACAGTGATAATTGCTCAAATCAATACAAATGCGCATCTCATTTTGCAAAACTGCAAGAATTCAGCAATAAGCACAAAACTACTGTAATACAAATTTGGTCCATTGCTGGTCATGGTAAAGGTGAAGTGGACCATGTAGGTGGTATTGCAAAGGTTTCAATTCGTCGGGCTATTGCTGGTGGTGCACAGATTAAATCGGCTAGCGAAATGCTGGAGTTTCTTGAGCAAAAATACCATAAAAAGAGCAATCCTATGTATGTGTTTAAGGAAATAAGTGCAAAGTTTCTTGAAGACAAGCGGAATGAAGACAGATTGAACATCTATGAAACAATTGAAGGATCCAGCCGATTTCAAGTAGCAGTATTTCACCCTGAGGCTAGTACTTTTTGAGCAGCCCCATACTTGTGCTTATGCAACCAATGCAAGGAAAACTATGGATCTTGTGACTTGTTTACAGAATACGAGATTGCTATGCAGAAGTTGACAAAAATCCCACTGCGTTCGAATGCCCAGATTGTTGAAAAAAATGGAGAAGAGGACACCACTGTCATGGATTTTACACCAATAGACTCCATTTGCGCGATCCCAGCTGGTGAGAAATCGCTTGATACAATTGATTTCTTAAAAATAGTTAACCAATCTGTAAATCAAACGGACACATATATTGTTGACAATTGGGGCCAAATTATTAAAGGAGGCCAGCAGTACTTGGAAGGGCGGTACCTCTTTAATACCACTAAAACAGGAAAAGGAGGGTACTTTAAAGAAGATGACAGAAAGGTTTATGTTTTTAAGGAGAGTGTCGTATACCCATTTGTGCAAGTGCAAGTTGACCGGAAAGATCATTATATTTCCAATAAAGAGTTATGCGACATTCTTGCGTTTGTCCAGTCTTCTGGAATGGCACATTTGTAGTGCATATACTGTTCATAGTTGTTCCTATATATATTCAGTTCCATAATATTGATATGACATTTTGACTGTTCCTAAATATTCAGTTTATATTGACATGATGTTTTAATTTGTTATTGTTTATTGTTTCAAAGTACCTGCTTATGACATGTATTTATCAATCATAACACTTTAGTTTACTTCGAAATAAGTCACTAAACATAACATCAATGAAAATGAAATAGCACCTTTATGAAGTAATTTCAGGGGTGGATCTAGGATTTTATAGTAGTTAGTCATATTTTTTAGCGTAGCAAATAATTTTTTAAACGGAGCGAAAAATCAGGAAAAAATTTTCGACGCAAAGTGTGTTGGGGCAGGGGCAAAGCCCCGGAAGCTATCGCCTTTTTGTGAATTTGAGGCTTCCAGATTGCCTAAAATCAAAGAGGTATTTCTATGTTCATCCTATCCCAGAATGATGAATCTTATGTACAGTAAGATAAAGAAACTACTCTTGAACCTCAAACATCCTTCTGGCTTAACCACTTATGCAGCCAGGAATCCCATCCACCCATTATCCTTCTTACTAAAAATAATTTTCTATATAGTGACTCCTTTGCCGTCAAAAAATAATTTTCTGAGGAAACTAAACTTGGAAAAGAAACTGTCAAACAAGCCGTTATGTGTATTTTTTTTATTCAAACTCTAATATAGCACATTCATTATACATATCAGCAATTACAGATTACAGAAAAAAAATTATTGTGCTTCACCTCAGAAATAATATTCCCAGAGATCACATCCCCACAGCATTTCACCAATTCATTTTGCAACATTTTAGAGATATAAGAGGCATTTTTAGGGCACTTAATGGAAAAATGATCTTGTAAAGCAACATCACCACCCTGTACCCTGAAATTCAACAACTCAAGAAGTTTCCAGTTCTTCCCATGGAAAATTTACCAGGAGATGATGATGCTTAGCATCATCATGATGACCTGTCAAAGCTAGACCCTGCCTCCCGCATGCAATAATAGCATATACAATTAGTATCAATTGCCATTCTACGGTTGGCATAGAACCTTAATAAGTTTGGTTTTACCAACAATATGACTTTTAACATTGATAAAAATGGCCATAGTATCACTATCTATTCCACCCCAATTGTTTTTACCACACCATTAACTTTTCCTTTTTTTAAAATGGCATGCAGTAAAGGAAGGCTGCTATAAGAATCAGCAGCACGTGTAAACAGCTCTAAAGAAGCATCAACTCTTCCAAAAAATAATCATCACCAGCAAAGATCAACGATGCAGAGCTAAACAAGTAGTTAACAGATAAAAAATCGTAGAAAAAAGATTAAGTTCCCTATATACACGAAATTCATTCAACAACAGCAACCTCTCCCCCAACAAAACACGGAATTAAATGTAAACAAACATGGCTGCTTAATTTTATGTTACATAAAATACTTTCTGTAGATAAAAATGCAATATGTATCAAGTTTTGCACAAACCATAGGAATGTTTATGCAGGAACAAAGAGCTTTTGTATTCAAAAATTAAGACTTTTTTGTCTCTCTGTCTCATCTCATTATTTTTATATATTCAAACACAATATGAGTTAAATCTGAAGTCTAATTTAACATTCTTATGATAATAAAAATAAAGTACTTACCACAAAGCAACTAATTTTTGGTTAGATGGACCAGCTTTCGACCAAAATCTTCAGGAGAGAATCAAGGTGGTTAATCTTTGTAAAAGAAAAATATCTTCTCAGCCTCCAACAAAACACCATAATCCACTACGTCCAACGACTTTTTGAAACTACTTAATTTAAGTTTCAAAAATTCAATCAACTCATTAATGAATCCCCGCTTTTTAAAGCAAAAGTCACCTTGTTAGACATATACTTACCAGAAAGAACTCAGCGCTGAACTTGCATGAAATTTCATAAAGTCAAGTTAGTCATTAGCCTTTAACCAATTTGCTGTTTTACTGAATTTGACTGGGATTTTGCAGTACACAAATCTTAGTCTAAATAAGTCATTAGCCTTGAACCGATTTACTCATTTACTGAATTTGACCGGGATTTCGCAGTACACAAATCTTAGTCTAAATTAGTCACATCGTCATTAGCCTTTATGACGCTTTCTTTTCGTCTGGTTGTTTTGATACGGACGATTTTTACAACACCAGCCTAAATTAGTCACAAATCCCATCGGCACAGACATTTTAAACTTAAACAGTTAGATGATGACAGTGTGCGCGAGAAAAAAGTATTTTCTGACGACGGGTTGCGTTGATGGCAGGAATTTAATTTTTGGATATTTTGAAGGGAAAGGTTATGCTTGCACTTACAACTTTTGATTCACCAATTTTACCTTCGTCAGCTGACGAATCTGACGTACCTTGTATCCGCCCCTGAATTATATAAGCAGTTTTTAAATAACTAGAAAAAGTATTTCAAAACCTTTTTTTAGCTTAAAGATTTTAGCAAAGTTGAAACTTTAAAACACAAGAAAAGTAAGTCACAAATTAACACTTTCAACATCAAAAAATGCTTCACCTCTTTATGTACGGTGATAAACCACTCTATGGACAATCTTACCTTAGAAATTTTTTTTTTGTGACCTCAAGTGGATGACTTACCTTTAAAGAAAGTTACCTAATTCTTGTTGTAAGTCACAAAATAGCACTTGTTTTCCCAAGCTTAATATATCTATGGATTCTCCTTGATTTCCTCTATAAACCCTCAACATTTCATTGATGACCGATAAAGTAAGTCATTTTTACACACTTTTTTATAAAAAATGGGTAAATTTGACATTTCTATGTCACGCTTAGTCAGGATACCTAACTCTTTCCGCCAGCTTCTCTCTATTCACATTCTTTTATTTATAATTTAATTTTAAATTGAAGCGCGGAAGAGTTAGGGAGAAGCGCTAATTTATGCGACCGAAATATGGACTGCTCACTCTGATTGGCTTAGAACACGTGATGTCATTGCATAATTTAGTTACTTCGTTAATTCCAGACAATAGATATAAAATTTATTTGCGTCATCTGTCTCAAGACATAATAGATCTTTTCAAAAAATCGAACGATGGCACCAGTACCAGTTATGAACATTGTGCATGATTATAATTTAATGGAAGAACTGCTTCTCCTAAGCTCTCTTTTTTTCTAATATTGTTTTTCGTGTTTATGAGTAGGAGAAAAAAAGTGAGCTTAGATCTAGGCTATGTCACGCTATTTTTGACTGGGTTCTATGGTGGTTTCAAACTCGTGAAAATTTGATGACTTCAGTCAATCTTTTTCCTTTCTTCTATCTATGAAGTGAAAATCAGCTCTATATGATACACAATGACATCAAACACTGCAGAAATCCATCAGCCCATAAGGGCTTTTAGTATAATGAAATGTTGCTGTTGCTATTATATGTAAGAGGTGAGATATGAACTCGTCACCATCAATAGGACTGAGTGCAGGGTTTTCGAGTTTTTGCAAACTTAAAAATTTAGATTTTTGCTTCTGAAAACCTTTGATTAAAGTTGTTGAGGGAATTAGCTTGTTGCGAGGTGACGTTGATTTAATTCATAAGTTCTTTGCATATCAAAACATGCCTACTGTATTCACATATCTCAGTTTATACTCAAAAATTTATTTTAGAAAAGTCCAAATAAAAGTGGATACGATACTCAAGAAAATTGGACCTGATGCTTCTAAAGAACTGATACAAAATATAAAAGAGGCAAAAACTGTTGATGAAGTGCAAGAGCTAGTAAGTTGATTGGAATATAAAATTGAGAATTGAACAATCTGAAAATGGATTATTCTAATTCAAACTTATTCGTTGACAGAATCTTTGCCTGTATACCTCTGACAGAGCTTCCCAAAGTTTTTTACATGTATCCGATGATATGTGCTCAGTGACTGTCGCAAAACCAAAAATTTCAAGAGAGGGTGATTCTGAGATTACCTCAAAAATTTGCCTAGTTTGTCGGTACAAATTTGATCCAACCATAGACAAAAATATGCTATAATCCTTCTGGAGAAATTCTCAGAAATCTGCAGAAGTATTCCTGAGCTGCAGTTTCTTTTTGATAATTATAAAAATAACTTGCTTTTATAGGAAAGTTTTCTTGCCCATATACATTTTTTCTTCCTTTTCGACATAAGCTGATGTTTTTTTCTGCAGATTTTTCAATAATAAAATTAGTACAGCAGAAACTGACAGCAATTCTTTTTAGCTTCTCAGCACGACCATCTCATTTTTATCTAATTTAAAACTATATTGCTATAAATGAATTTATTGATTTTTCATGACACTTAATAATCTTCAAGTAGGAATTTAACAGTGCTGTGGAATTTACTAGTTCGATTATTTTTTGTAGTATGCACCGTTCAAAAAAGGTGGCAAAGGTACTCTTGCCGAAAGAGCCAGAAAGGTTGGACTTGATGATGTGGCTCAACAGTTATTGCAGCATTCAAATAAGAAAATTAATTTCAAAAGCTACATTCAACTACAGAGTGACGGTAAATTTTGCACAGTTCTTGCTTTTTTTCATTTTGCAGCAATTCTGTTTTAATGTTTATATCAGCATATCTAATCATGTAGTTGAATTTATCACTATGAATCAGGAACTAATGCGTCGCGTAGAATCAAGAGACAAATTTTGCTACCATTTTTAAAAAAACAAATAAAAGACGGGGGTTGCAAAATGGCGGAATGCGTAATACATGTGATTTTTCACGAAAATACCTTATGTTTAATTTTTCTGCCCTAAAGCATCGCAAGTATCTACAAAAATTTCCAATTATTCCCATTTATTTTAAAAATACAGACGTTTTTCTCCGCAAAAATATAAATATAACAGCAATGTGTAAAAGAATTCCCTTTGCGAATGCAGTATGAAAACGTCCTTAGAATGTCCAAAAAACTGAAATTTTTAATGAAAAAAACATGGAAAAGTTGTAAAACTTACATTATTCCCGTTTAAAAACCAAATTTGATCCTTCTGCCAGCTGCTAAGCACCAAAATAATCCTCAGATAAATATTTTACCTTTGGCGAATGCCCACAAAGTTTTCCAGTTTCATGTTTCGATATACTACAAGTACCGATGCATTGCGTTTCGCTTCCTCTTGTCACTTTACATATTATGTTCTGTTGTGCCTGAGTCCTATGGATTGCTTTGGTGTGATTTTTTTTGCCTTGTTATGTTTAATCTCGTTTATATGAAATATTTAGGCGAAATACCCATAAACAACTTACGGTTAAGCAAGATTACCCATGGGAATTTTTCAAGATACGCCTGGGAATCGAATGTTTCTATCGAATTTCTTGATGTAAGTGACTTAGGACAAAAAAATTCTAAAATCTTTCCGTGTGACGTCACGACCAATAAAAATGCGAGTTGATTGTTTAAAAGAGCCAATCACGATACACGATTTGTGATGATTGACAACCTGCCAATCAAATAAAAACAAACAATAGCCAATCTCTATATGAATGTCCAAATTTGTGAAGTGATTCTACGCGACGGTGCAAATGAAATGACTGGTTGGCATAAATACCTTAGCAATTGCCTAAAAGACCTCTTTTCTATCAATCACCAGTGAAAAGGTAAAAATTCAACTTGCCCAGACAACAGAATTCAAGAGATCAAGTACTTCCTTTCACCAGATTTTGAGACAAATTTATTGCTGTCTCATTATCATGACATAAGAGATGAAATAACATAACAACAAATGATATGATAAAAAAAGATTGTTAATCTGAGTATCTATAGGTCAGTTGAAACAACTAACTTTCCTTTAAGGCTCTTTTTCTACTTGGCGTAAAATTTTGCGCAGCATGGAATGTTTTGTGGCAACATACAACAAACGGAATTATGTTTTGCTCTCCACTGCAGCATACTGTAGAAGGCGCCAGACATGCAAGTGAAAACAAAACAAAGAAGCAACAATTACTTCTACTGATGGAAAAATATATGTGCAGTGACACAAGAAAATATTATGGATTTGAGTCTGGGAATTAATTCCCACTGATATAAAAGAATCAGAAAGTGTTATTATTTACATGAATTTAACAAATATGTTTCTGTTTTTTATGTCTGTAACTTCTGTATTAAAAATCTTGAAAGCTGATTGGCTGAAAAATATTCCACAAGCAAGTAATTTTTCTGCCACTGAAAAGTGTCGAGCATTGCATCGCATATACAACTGGAAGATTTTGTGCCATGCAGCATTTTCTGCTTAGTGGACAACAACCCAAAAGAAATGAAAAAAGACTGCAATTTTCTTTCTCTCTTTTTCTCTCTTTCTTGGTTCTATCTGACTTAGTCTGATTTTAATTTTTATGACAATTGGTTTTCATGTGTTATGAAATTTTAGCTTATTGCTCTAAAAATAATCACAACAACTAAATGCAATGAGATTGCAAATTGTAACCACCTCTTCTATGTTTCCATCTAATTTAGGGTTAAAGACTGAAGAGGAAGTTATAGCAGGCATTCAGCATGTTGTTTCTGATATTGTATACAAAGACAGCAGAGTGAAGGAGAAAGTAAAAGAAACATTGTACGAAAAATTTTCTTTCTATTAGTTAGTTTGATTGTTCTTGTTTTAATGCATTACCATTACGCCAATGCACTCCCACAATAGCGGAGTGTATTTTATCTGTTAACTTCTATGTATAGGAAAGATTTCTCTATCTTGATGATCACAAAAGCAACAGGAAAAGTTAAGGAAGTGGATAGTGGAAGTAAGTTTCATCTGTACTACAACTTTGAAAGTCACCTAGGAAGACTAAAATCTTATCAGGTACGTCAACTTACGATCTTCATTTTATTTCATTTTCATCCAAGCCACGCTCTTCCTGCTTGATATCACTAGCTGGTTAGACCCCTCACCTTTAAGCCTTTGTTTGAATTTTATCTTTATAAGTTAATGTAATCTAACGTGAATGCTAAAAAAATATTGTACCATTTTCACCGTTACATTCTTCATCTTGCAAGCATTGAAAGCGTCTATTGATAG
>JAYJMG010157935.1:0-12448 GCA_036873935.1 Stomotoca atra
TTTGATCTGAACCAAGCAAGAAGCCTTCGCCTATTAGTACTAAATTCAGATACTGTATATTTTCTCATCAGGTCATATCATATTGTTCAATCGTTGTACTCTACGAAGTTGTTTATTTTATAAATGGGGACATTAATGATATTCGTTGTAATTTTCCATTGAATCTGTAGAATTATCATTTTTTGAATCGACAATCTTGTACATCAAGGTTTCATCCAATGTTCCATCTAATTTAAAAAAAATACTGTTTACAAAGATTTTCAGATGCATGTGTGCACATAGATAGTTGTGGTCGGTCTTCCTATTGTTAATGATGTAAATGATTGTTAAATGCATTAAAAAACTTTGAAAAGAAAAGATTTATATCATTCTGATGATTGTAAGTGCGTAATGTCTAGTAGCTAAAAGAGGGATTTTCACCAGTTAGGTCTTCATGAGTGACCCCCTGAATTTTTAAATTTGTCCGGTGAAAGTCACCACCATGATATCTTTTCCAGGAGGGATGCATTGTCTTAATTTTAAAGGAAATATGTATTTCACCGAACATGTTGAAAACACCTGGCAAAAATTAAGCAGCTTTCTTGAATTATTTTCGAACCAGAAATTTTTTCAAAACATTTTGTGAAAGTTTATGAACTAATACTGTTTGTTTGTTTGTTTAGGGAAAGTTGCAGTCGTGGTTGGAAGTTGCTTATGTTATGTACAGCTTTCTTCGACTGCTCTCAAATATTGCGTCCATATCTGAACAAGTATTTTCAAAGCGCTGGTAATCAGAGAAAGGAATTTTCAGGTATTTGTTATTTAGAAATTTATGTACTTGCTCACTTGAAAGTGGTTTAGTTAGTACAGTCAAATCTGTAAAAGACAGCCGCTCCAGGGACTGTTGGTCTTCTGATACAGTAGCAAATCACCAGAAAATACATTGCTGAGGTGAAAAACGCTGGTCTTCTTAGACAGGTAAGCTTATTACAAAGTGGTCTATTTAACAGGTTTGACTGTATTATAAACTGTTGTTTCCCTTACTATGCTCATCTAGCCTTTTGCTTCATAATCTCAAATTCCAACGAATGCATTTTCGAATCTTGCTGCTCCAGTGAGCTTGTAATTGTGTTATTGTTTTCATTCACGCAGCTGCTGCAAAGGTCTGTGAAATGAACCTTGCGAGGTCTTTCAAATATGGAGGACGAAGATGTTTACCTACAGAAAATGAGTTGCTTATGTTGATGGTAAGATCAAATCTCTTTTACTGGTTTAATTCGCGCAGTGCCAAACAACTGAAAGAGATGCTTATAATTTTAGGTGTTTTGTTCCATGACTTTTAGTCTATTTGTGAACTTTGTTCTTGCAGACATTCGATTTCGGTTTGCACATGTGTAGCGGTTTGTATGTGCTGTTTATGCATCTCACATGTTTTCCTTTCTCCACCTTATAAATAAATTTTCGAAAAGATTAATGGTAGCATAGCATAGCCTTCGTTCTTACGCTGTTAACTTTGTGAAATAGCGAACCAATTATCTAGCTTGCTCTTTGTATCGAAATTGTCCAACTTCCTTAAATTTCAATTTTTTAATACAAGTAACATTTTCATGAAGACCTACAGCTTGATCTGTACCCAAATTGACGAAAATGACTGCGCTGCAATTGCCCTATGCATTTCTCCGTGTTCATGCTCTTTAATCTATTTATTAGAAAATTGGTCAAAAATCTGAGCATATATTCTTACAAATCATAATTTATGCGTGTCATCATGTTGATGAAAAAGCTTAACGTGACATAACACGACCCTTCTTGCGTCAATTGTTTATTTTTTTTTTTTCATAAAGGAAAAACGCTTGAAAACCATACAATTGCCTAATTTTCTTCTGCTTCTCCCTTAAAAGAATGAATTAGACGCGGCGTAAATGCGTCTAGATAAAGTTGTCTACACTAAAAATCTTCCATTTAAGAACAGCATTTTTGTTTTCATTTAGCAAGGAAAACATTCCAAGCATCAACTAGTTCATCTACCTGGATCCATCAAGAAGTTAAGCAAGATTCAAACAAGCACGGTACACCTGTTTGTTGTTTTGTGTTTGTTAAAGGTCTCCTTGTGAGAGTTTGACTGTCAAAATTATATAAATAAAAATGGCGGACTACGGGCCAGCGTTAAATGAGGACCGACATATAAAGAGTCAGCGAGCTGGGTCTGTACTTAGACCACTGGATTAATTTTTCTGTACAGATCGAAAAAACCGGGAATATTGCGTTAAAGTTGTTGCATTCTGTTCGTGTTTGTTTTAATTTCATTTATATTCCTTTCTTTGTTAATTCTTTTTTCCTCTTTTTATTTCATTGCTACTTATTCAGACTGCTTATGACATCGTCAAAAATATTTGTAACGAATTGAGATTGTATTCTGTTGATGAGCAAGACGAATATGGCTTATTCACCTTTTTGGAGGATCGTAAGAATCATTTTTAGTATGATTACTTTTGTGGTGATTTTTGTGGTGATTTTTGTGGTTACTTTTATGGTTTTTTAACCCTTTATAAGTGACGTCACGAATTTTTTTCCGTCTGGCTGGTTTACATCATCAGGGATGGCTTTATCATAGGTACATTTGCTTTTCAAGGCGCTGTTTTTTTTGTTTTTCTTTCTATTAGCAACTTTTTATAAGCAACGCCAGGCTGAGATTTCGACCAGATCTTTTTGGCTTTCTTGAAAGATATCTGTTCAGAATGTACAAGAAGATAGAGCTTCTCTTGAAACGTCATTTTAAGCCATTACTCGCCGTGGGTGGGGTATTGATTTTTCTGCAAATCCAAATAAAAGCTAAGCAGTAGCGAGGCGTGGCTCATAACTAGTAATGCTTATAAAAACAATATAACAACGACAGCACCACCGACAAAAAAAACGTGTACCTAATTGTGATAAATATTATGCACTTGAATCAATTTTATGCCCCCCTGGCGACTCTATTTCTTTTCAGCAATTGTATGTAATTTCCGGGGGTATTGATCACACGTGAATCATTTACTTTGGTTTTGTTTATTTTTTGGTTGTCATTATTCCTGTCAATAAACATGTGTTGATTTAATTTGATGCCTTAAACTTTGACAATAAAAATTCTACCTCGTTTTTCGAACACGTGATTATTCGATATTTTCGAACCATTTTTTGGGTTTCTTGAACTAAATACCTTCGATTTTCCAAACTTTTTAGGAAAGTGACTTAAAAATTACGTATCTCCAGTGTGTTTTCATTCATTCGTTCATTCATTCATTCGTATACATTTTTCCTCTGGATACTTCTTTATTTGGAACTATTTTACTCGGTTCCTTGGGAGCTCGAAAATGGGGTCCACGCAACGCATTCTATTTTTATTGCTACCTACTTTTCATTTATCTTTTTATTATTTTATCATCTTAGGATGTGAGATTTTATTTTTAATTTTTGTTTTTCTCTTTGTTTACTTTGTTTACTTTGTTTACTTTGTTTACTTTAGTTGTTTACAAATGCACATTCCTCCTCTTCTTCTCTAGAGAATATGCTGGTTCCAATTGGACAGACTGAGTACGTACTCGACATGTTCGCTCAACTTGACCGTCAAAACTCCTCGAAAAACATGCGACATGCTCTCGTCTTTAAAAAGATAATGTGGTTTCAGACCATGAGATTTGGCAATGATATGTTTGCTGAAGTTATCTACAACCAGGTGAGTACCTCTAGAGTCAGTATGGAATTACGAAGTATCAGGTCCTATTCATAAATATTTATTTAGTACAGTATAGCTTTTCGAACTTGGAGGGATCGAGAAATTTTTTCGATTTACATGAGTATTCGAACTATAGTATCCCTCTCAGTGAGCAAAATCATTAAAAAGTCACTGTGGGGGAGTGCGTTTCTACTGAAACGAAACGCATTACGCAAATCATTTCAATAGAAATACACTCCTCCAGAGTGACTTTTTAACGATTTTGCCCACTGGGCTGTGACATATTGTTAGGATATTCTGTTCTGAAGTGAAGGGCTGAATTTATTGTTCGATTGAAACGATTTTTCGAATTACAGGTTTTCGAATTTCATGAGTATTAGTGTTTTTCTTTGAATTTAAAATAACTCGTAAGGCAGAAGGCAGAATTTCTTACCATTGCACTTTGGTGAGATAAAATTTAGGGTGAAGCATATAAAAATAAGCTACGTGCATCGTCGAACAAGCGCCAACTTCCGAATAAGTGCATACCCCCATAGCATATCGATCAGTGATATGAAACTTTGGTTCTAATGCGCGTAACAAGAAAGCTGACCAAAATTAGTTATATTTTTAAATTTAAAACTTCTCAATCTGATTTCTTAATTTTCTTCGTATGCTTTTTCCTGATACATCATGTACTTTTGTATCACAAGAATGACCGTAATTAAACATAACAGAATTGTTTCATCTTTCTTATTTTCCCGCGTTCTGATTTTAATATTTATTAGCGAGTTTATAGGAATTAAGAAATCCTCTTGAGATTGATTTTAGCCTTATTTTGAAAGTCTACAAAATCATATTTAACTGATACTTTCAAGTAAATCTACAAATTCAAATACTCTTCTTTACCGAAATAAGAGTTTTTACGCTCATATAAGTTCTTCATATCAAACATTGAACAACTTCTTCAAGCTACGTTTTCGTTGGTTTACATTTGATGGTGAATTCAAATTATGAATTTCGGATCACCTTTAACATTCCCTGAAACCGAAGGAAACAGAGGAAAGTAATAGAAGGTGTTTTTGACATTTGGGCGCTTCATGGTCTAACGGCAATATTGCGACAAGATTGATGTCACCATTATGTACAGGAAGGGTTACGCCCAAGTTGTACGCCTAATGTTTCTGAGAAAATCCATCCTTTTAAAAAATGATCGTATGACGTTTTCTTGAAGTCATTCCATAGAAATATTCGCATGTGTTAGTGTTCCTATATGATCTTACTATTGCTCGGGTTAAATTTTTGTGATAACGGCCGAAAACCGGCGAATGCTTCTTTTTGATTGCTGGTTTTAGATGTATTTCTTGAGATGGCTATTTGTTTGTTTGTTTATTTGTTTGTTTGTTTGTTTGTTTAGATCTTACCAAATGTTATGAACGGTGATGTTTTGCATTACAGAGGAAACCGTAACAGTCATATTCGTGACCAACAGGTGTGTAAAAGCCATAGCTCACTCCCCCGTCTTCCACAGTGATGCAAATGATTCGAGTTTGTCTGTGCCGAAGAGAGATTGATGAGATTTTTTATCTAGTGTACGATTTGTGGTGTTTCCTTTCATGTAACTTCGTTTCGAGATTGATGAAAGAATCAGTCGATATTTGTATCGAATTTAACTTGTATAAATTTTTGGAAACTTTTTGTTCAGCTGCTCATGAACATGGGTTTCTTAAACTTACGGACTTAAAGCCCTCGATTTCCTGAATTTTTCATGAAAATGACTCGAAAATGTTAGAAAATATCGTTCCTCATTCAAATAAAGGCATTATAATGTTATTGTGTAACTCCTTCAGACTGCAACTCCTTCAGAATGTATATTTGTGTTTGCCTAAGACTTCTAATAAATATAAACTTCATTATAATGTCGTGACACGTATATTTAGTGTTTTTTCGTTCATACACCT
Source organism: Stomotoca atra (assembly GCA_036873935.1). Taxonomy (NCBI): domain Eukaryota; kingdom Metazoa; phylum Cnidaria; class Hydrozoa; order Anthoathecata; family Pandeidae; genus Stomotoca; species Stomotoca atra. The sequence continues at coordinate 5,635 of JAYJMG010157935.1, forward strand.
TTTTTTTTGAATAATACTGCGATTATTTGGAGTTTGAAAAATCGGAGTTGTAATACGCTGACATTTTTTTGGATTGTCTTAAGGCTGTCGTTAACCTGCATATCTTGCTCCTATTTCAGACTAAAAACGAAATCTCCCTTCTTGCTGCTTTACAACATCGGATCAGCAGTGAGCATGAGCCACCTACCATGTAAGTATTAATCCGTTCTTGATTTTTTCGGCTAATCTTGGTTTTTTGCATAAGAAAATCAGATAAGTCAGTCGGTAGTTATGAAAATGGGAAGACATCGAAAAATGCTTTTTTATTGGAGGAATGCCAGAATTCCTTTTGAAAATTAAATTATTATTTCTTTATTTTCTCCCTTTAAATTTTCTTATTTCCTTATTTCCTTATTTATTTATTCATTGATTTTTTTTAGTCGTGAAGTTTCACAGCTCATTCCGATGTTAGTGGCGCCTTTAATGGAAGCTGAAAAATGGGTGCATTCTGTTCAAGATCATTTTAGACTGGTGCAACACTTCACCGTCACTAACGCTAGGACGAAGTTTTTAGGTTAGTTGTCAACTTTTTTGTTCACCTATATGTTACTGTGTGACTAAATCAAGACTTGATTGATAAGCACTTGATCAGTGAGATCAATACCCCCGGAATCATAGGGAAATTAGTAAAGTAACAGAGGAATACCAGGGGGAAGAACTAGATCCAGCACAACACAGCACAACCGATTCTCTTGACTTCCAACCCTAGAATATTTCACCCAATAATAAGCTGATAAAAATGCAAGGGGAGAAGTGAATGAAACTTTCTCAAGAATTAAGAATACCATACCCAGCGGGAAAAACCGTTAAAAAGTCACTGTGGAGGAGTGTATTTCTTTTGAAATGTTACGCATAATGCGTCTCGTTTCAAAAGAAGTACACTCCTCCACAGTGACTTTTTAACGGTTTTGCCCGCTGGGTAAGTTCTTCCCACATACTGCCACTAATATACGCTCCCTCCCAAAAACTTTTAATTTATTTCAATATTGACGGGGGCTTTGTTTTTCTATTAGAACTGGTATCTGCCTGGTATTACTTTGGATCATCGTTCTATTACGTAAAGGTAAGCTTCCATACATGTCAACTAACCCTTAATTCCCCTTTATGCCGCCTATTTGCTCAATAAGATGATTATAGTCTAGCAAGTCAATGTTGCCACTTTTTCCAGAGTGTGTCTGGGCGCAAATCGCGAAATTCTGAATAGATGACGTCATAAAAGGCAAAAAAATTTAGTTCACATATTTCTCCTAAATATGGTAAAACAAAATTTAACATTTTTTCTATCATCGGTCTTGACATAAAACCATTGTGAAATTTTCTCGTAGAGAGATTGTATTGTACATTGTACATTGTACAGCTGTAGAGAGAAATTTGATTTGTGTTATGTGACATCGCATTGAAATTTCACCTCGTAGTGATATTTTCCTCCACAAATTTTTGTACCTCACTGTGGGTTATTTGCTAACATTCAAAATTAACACCCGTAGCGAGATTTCACCGTGGTCTTTTACACCGTCGTAAAATTTATGCCGTGATGAGTTTTATTGCGGTTTGGAACTAATGCATTGCTTTAACCGAAAACCGTAGCGGAAGTTCCCATCTCCTAGCTAGGGATAAATCTCATTAAGCGTTTCCGCCTAAATTCCTAAGTAAGGTTCAATCTCCACGGAGGATTCTCTTCCAGAAAAGTTCGGCAAGTGCAAGACGTCGGTACGAAATGTTTTGGAAAAGGGTTCCTCGGCATATTAGCCTTTATTTGTAACGATGAGCAGCTTTCAAGCGTTTAAGAATTCTTACATTTTTTTTTGAAAGAAATTAACTTCAGATGCTACTTTTTACGAGCTTCGCGCAGCGGAGTACATTTGACATTTAAGTATGATAGTATGTTCTTCAAATTTCCTACCAAGACGATAAATTTTGTGTCTACCATTTTTGTTCAAAACAGCCACACCGCTCTCCTTCATGTATGACTACACATAACTGGCGAAAACCAAGTCGCATCAATCTCAATGCCGGTAGTTTCGTTTAATAACTGACGTCAGTGCATTTGCTGCTCAAGTAAAAGGTGCAAACAACTGACGTCATTGCATTGCACCCCTAAATTTGGGTCCCGTATCTCGGAAAATAGGGGAATAACTGACGTCTTAGGGGTTTCACATTGCCCACGGGTCATATGGGTACCTACCCATTATGACGTCACTGAAATATCTTTGGTGCGCTATATCTTCGTAACCGCTCGTCAAAACTGAACGATCATATACATCATTTTGATCAGCTTTTCAAGCTCTTCTCGATGGAAGCAATACTTTTTGATTTCGGGAAATTTATTTTTTTCCCTTTATGGAATCATCATCATTGACGTCACATAAAACTTTAAAGTCAATGGATAGGTGCAGAACTTTTTTCGCTTGCGAACATAGGGTCCTCGCGCCCGCTCCGTAAGCCTTCTATTTCTGGTGAGAAGCTTCCTCGCACAAACGTCGTTCGACCAGGATTTGCTTGCTGGGTTCGGAATGTTAATGATTATCTCAGATGTTTTTTTATTTTAGCATTGTTTGCATACAACGATAAATGATGAATGTGTTCTCGCCATAAACAAAAATGGTGTCCATTTCCTTGCATACAAAACAAGGGTAAGTTTATACATGATTAAACGACTTTCTCTATCCCGAACACCACCCATCTCGAACTGAAGTCTCAGTCCAGTCCTACAATTGCAATCTGATATCATCTATCTCAGACATTGTCTATCTCGAATAAATTTGGCGGTCTCTTGCCAGTTCGAGATAGAGAGGGTTGACTGTATTTCGAGTTATAAAACTGTCCAACTCGCCGTCTAAAACTTAAAAATACAACATAGTAGACTCTCTTTATCTCGAACACCATCTATCTCGAACTACTCTCTATCTCGAACAACTTTCTCAGTCCTCTCCGCTGATTTCAGCCTAATTATCTTCCTCTGTCTCGAACTACTCTCTATCTCGAACAAATTCCTTGGTCCCTTGCGAGTTCAAGATAGAGAGAGTCTACTGTAAACAATGTGTGGGATGAGGCATCTATGAATAATAGATTCCAAGATAATTTCTATATTCGACAGTTCAGATGCCAAACGAATGCTTGAATCATGAATTTGGGCGTTGAATGAGCCGCCATCAGTCTGGTCAATAACCTCCGAAAAAAAGGGAAAAGAAAATGGGGCAACAAAACGCCATCAGATGCGCGAAAACTAAGAAAGAAAAATCCGGTTGTCATTTTCATTTTGTCAATATTAGTTGCATATTTTCTTTTACGTTTAGGATACTTTGTTGTCGTTTTCGTATACTGACATCGTTTCAACGAGACATTTACGTTCGGATACCGGCAAAATGTTTGTAGACATAAAGTGTGGCGATTTAATGGTGCAGAAAGTAACGAGAATGGAGACTGCAAGGGTAAGCATGTCAGGGGTTTGTTGAATCAAGTCTGATTTTTGAGAAAAATAATCCTTAAAGCTTTGGGCCGACAGAAACTTAATGTATACATTTTTAAGCATGCTTTATCACAAAGACACCAGTATCTGCTTTTATGCCAAAATGAACTGATTGTTGAATCTTGGATTGTTTTGGAGCATTTGGAGTTATCTGTATTCCTATCAAGATATTGGCGGGATAAATTTATGTGTTGAGACCATTTATTTTTACACTGTTTCGTTTCGTTTAGGGAAAAGAAATTTCGGCTCTTATTGGCCATTATATCCAATGTATTTCACGGAACAGGAACACTTTGGAAGACGATATAAGCCATGTGTGATTTCAACGGGTGAAAAGAAAAATGATGTTGGTTCGTCATCGTCATCATCAAAAATTAACAAACATCCATGGAGACCAGGCTGCAGAAAAGGATATGGAGAACGAAGAAAATTTAAACAACACGTCATTCTCAACTGCACGCAAGGGAAATATAGCAACGAACAGATATTCTCAGTGGTGACGCAGCCTGGATTTTGGTTAAGATGGCTAGGATGGGTTTGCAGGCTATCCTTAACATCCATGTATCGCTCAAGCATAATATCTTGGCAGGCGTGTGGAAAAAACATGCTGGCATTGTTGTATTGATATAGAAAAAATGTGAATTGTAAATTGTAAATTGTAAATGTCTGTTACATGAAAGATGTTGCATGGGTTTTGTACTTGTCACTAGCCTTCGTTCAACACTCAATTTCGCACTGTGTCTACATACAATGTCCTAAAGTCCTACATTTCAGATCTTGTCCTACATTTTCCCACATTTTAGTCCATTTTTCCAGAATGTCCTTGAAATGTTCTACATAATGGTGTACTTTTCATTATGAGTTTCAGATGATATTTAGCTGTGTTTAGGAGAAATTGAATATCTCAACTAGCACAGGATAGTGTGTCAGACATCGTGGCAATTTGTTGAAATGTAATAGTGGTGTCCTACATTATCCTCTGTTTTTCTATTTTTCTAAGGGCTGTCCTACAACCGTCCTAAAATTAGGGTCTGGATGGATGTCCTTCAAAAAGCGTTAAAAAGATTATTATTGCCCTGCATTGCCCTAATTTTTTATTTTAAAAATCTTGTAGAAACTATCAGCAGACATCTCGCTTTTATTGGATGTTGCGTTGGCAGGTGTTGTAAAAAAGTTTGATAAAGAATTCATATATTTACTCACTCGCTGTCACTCGCTAGAATACTCGAAACATCTGACTTAATGATGTCAAGACAAAGCAGGATGTTTTTGTCATCAGTGGTACCTCTCTATAGCGAACGCCTACCAGTGTTATAACAACAAACCTTTCGAAAGGGATCCAAGTTCTCGAGAGTCTGTTTGTTTTCAAAAGGTTTAAAATTTAACTTCCAACTGAAAGGCTAGGAAGTAAATTAGTGATTTGATTTGCATACAATATTTTCTAAGCTTAAATTAACCCATTAAGCCTGGACATTAAGTGTGAAGGAATTTGGAAACTCTTGGCGCGTTATTTGGCTTCCAATATTGGTTGGAAGAAATTCCCCTAACGCAAATCTGTAAGCCCATCTAGCAAACCAAACTCATTCCTAGCGTTTCTTTCTTTCGTTTCTCTCCCCTGTCCGACTCTTTGTTACTTCACTTTGTAATTTCAGAGATGAAGTGTCCATTGACTAAACACCCGCGCTTTGTTTTTGCCAGATTGGCTTTGGGAAATGGATCGACTTTTAGCAGCCAGAACACATACCCCGAGATATACGCTGCCCTCCTCAATAAACGCCACACCCTTATGAATAGGTAGTCAATAAATATCGCCCTCTGATAACCACCGCCCTATAATTAACGCCGCACCTAAAAATTTAATAAACGCAGCTTTTAAAAGAGGAAATACGGTAGTCATTAGCCAAAAACCGAAAAAATTGAAAAAAAAACATTTTCCTGGTTCTTGTGTAGATTGTGTAAACTACCGCAAACGAAAGGTAAGGAACATAATTCCTAAATCATTTATAGGTTATATCGAGAAAAAATTTATATATTGTTAAAAGATCGCTCACAACACGCACAGAGTACCTTTAAAAAAGTGTTTATTCTGACCAATGATCGCTTATAATAAACGCAAGCGCCAAAAATGGGGCATTTTACCAGCCTTGCTACCAGGGTCTCTTCTCATTTTTGATAAACTGATGGCGCCATCAGTTTATCAGAAAGAAGAAGAAGCCCTGGGAACAGGATTGACATTTTGCCACCCAGATATGCCCAAATATTACCACCAAGCTAAATCAGACATCAAATAGGACCGTTCCTAGATTCGCCTTAGGTATTTTACCGTGTTTTCCAGATAAATAAATTTAAATCCAATAGCATCATTTAAGGTATACATCTTATCGTCAAGTTTTCTCTCTTGGGCAGACATCAAACCTACGGAATTTGTCCGTTGAGTGCACAGAATTACGAATGTGAAAGTTAAAAAACGCTGCATAGCGTGATATGGTCAAAATTATGCTTGCAATTTTATTTTAAAATAATCATCGAGGGTGTTATAAAAGCGTAAACAATGCTTTTTCTTGGCGAAAAACATGTAGAAATAAAGGAAGAAGCCGAAGTTGAACGTCCATCGGTAAAGTCAGTTTTGCAAAAATACGAAGACTTTCTGCTATTTGCTTCATTTTTGTAGAAAGTTGAGAGTCCATTTTGGCTCTGGACCCTGTTTTTAAGACTAAATTTGACAAAGTAGTCCAAAATTTGAAAATATGGCTATGAATCCGAGCTAGGTTGTCAGAAAAGCCGGAAGTTTATTTAGGAAAATGTAGCTCACTTTTCCACTGTCGCAATTTGTTTTGAGCAAACACAAAGAATCCTTTCGAAACTGCCTCGAGTATGTATTTATTGACGTTGGTAAGATAAGGGGGTAATAAACAAGTTCTTCTAGACCATTCTAGGTTTTTAACGCCTACCTCTTCTACTTGAACAAGTAAGCAAGGTTGCTGTCAATTTGTTGTTTGTTGAAACTATGGTGAAACAATAGAAATTTTATTGTATAAATATCGAAGCAGTATTTATATGTCATCAATCACGTTGCAGTGGGGAACGTACAACAAGTAGGATGGTAAGAATTTTTTTAATGTGTTGTGAAGCCAGGAAATAAATATTTACTTGCTTACTACTTACTAAGATTCATAAGGAAAAGTCTCACTTTTGTTTTTACAAGTCTACTAAACAGCTGAGCCGATTTCAAATTTCAGTTTCTGCATTCTTAGTGAATGAAATAGCAGAATCAAATTAAGGCCATCTTTTACATCAGACTAATGT
>JAYJMG010158046.1:0-12435 GCA_036873935.1 Stomotoca atra
ATTGAAAAGTACGGAAAAGGAAATTGGTCACAAATGCTCAAAGATCCCGTATTTAATTTCAATAGTCGTCGAACAAAAGACTCCTTACGTATGAGAGCGGAGGCTGCTTCGTTTAAAAAAACGTTTAAAATAAACTTAACGTGATTTGAAACACATATTTCAATCTTTTATTTTATGTTTGTCCTATGTTTATTATCTTCTCACATGTTATTAAGATTTCCATGTAATGGAAACTCTTATTGGTTTAAGCGGCGTTTTTCCAACTTCGAATAGCGTTTCTTAGAAAAAGTTTGGGTGAGTGGGCCACTGAAGTTAACTAGTTTTGGTAAGTGAGCCATGCAAGAATACAAAGAAACTGGCGATGAGACAAGAAAGGAAGAGGAAGAGGAATGCGATTGCAGAAGTTTTTAGCTACGTTACAACCTGCTTCTTTTTATCGCTTTTTATCATTTTTTTATTCAATCGCGTATTACGCGAGTGTTTGAAATGCAAACATGGTCGTCCTGAGGGAATTTTTTTTTAGATAATACAAACAATGGAAACACCTGTTTTGTTTATACTTTTTAACTAAAAGGTCTATTGAATGCCTTTAAGCATGGTTCACACCTGACGATTACGATGTTAACGATGATAAAAAATATTTTGTAATCGTCGTACGTAGTCGCTGGATCACCTAGTGTTTACGCTACATGAAATATTTTGTTACCACCTTGAGTTCTAAAAACACTGTTCTGGAGTTATGCCTCATGAAAAGGCATGAAACTGCTGTCAGTAGTTTATTTCTTTGGACTGTGATAAACCTAGGAAAGAGATGGCAACTGTGAAGTCAGAACATGGAGGTTTCTACCTCCATGGTCAGAATCAGCAGAGGAATTAAAGACTTTTTATGATACTTCAGTTCTTCTACAACAACGAGTATCCCCATAAAGTGAAAAAGACACGGCCGTTTCCAGGGTTTGGTTTTCGGTAGTTGTTGCATGTTTTGTCATACAGATAAATGATACCGACAACAGCAGTTCGTTGAAAAAACAAATTTTTATTTTTCCTTGCTTCTTTAAGATGTGATAAGAACTTTTTGCTTTTTAAAAAAACGAAGGGCTCTCATTTTCATTAAACAGTACGCCTGATATAGAGTGATGTGAAGCAAGTATCGTTTATGAATTTTGTAACAAAAATTTTGACATAAATTCAATGAAAATGTACACAACTTTGGCGATAGAATATCAGAACTTTTTGATAATTTCGTCGTCGTAGTCGTCAGGCGTTTACGATGATTCGGAAGATTCCAAACATGTTCGCACTGGCCGATCACGCCTACTGCGACGATTACGTCGTTTTTAACCGTGGTAATCATCAAGGTGTAAACAAGGCTTTACTATTCAAAAAGTAAATTAGCTACGTGAAGATTTAGCTTTAAACCGAAATCAACCTTCTCAGGTTGATCGCCTTTTTCCAGCTCTCCTTGTCGCAGGTATCTTTGAATTTCATTACATACTTTTGTACCATTTTTAAGTTGACCTTGGACAACGAAGTTGCGGACAATGAATAAAAAATAATGCTAGAATACAAATAATTAGAAATAAAGTTGATTATGACGTCTTGCCAGCTTTCCACATACTTGAACCTTCAACTTCGTTCCCAAGGCTCTTTCCTACTCATTGATTTGAGAATTAAATGTGAAAAGAGCCTTATGAGCAAGGTTTTGAACACCCAACATGAGGCGCCTTTCCGTCAAAACGGGGGCAAAACAAACAGAATGACACGCGATTGTCAATATGCAAGGCATTTTCTAGTTATAATTTGTAAAGGAATTTGATGTAAGAAAGTGTGCATCATAACTGCACCATTACTTGAATACGCAGTGCATGCATTTTTGCACCTTTTAGTTTCGGATACTCTTTGCTTTTTAAATTTAAAAGCTAGCTGTGAATTGACAAGAAGATCCACAAGATCACTGTTGTCTGGCCAATAATACCACATACCATGGCTGTGAACAAAAGTAATGATGTCAACTCACAAGCTTGTTGTTACAGAATTGAAAAAATAGTCCTTGGAACTTTTCATCAAGGTCATGAAAAATTTTCCTACACAGCTGGCATGCAGTGTTCATGCAATTCTCTTTTTTCAATTTGTTGGTTTGTTGTGAAAAAAATAAGTTTTTGGAAACATTTTGATCTGGACTATATTTTAAACAGAGGAGATGAGCTTTATAAAAGTTTAAATTGTGTTGGTCATTTATCTGCCAGCGATTTACCAAATTCTGTGACTGTAGAAAGGTGTTTGATTAATTTTGAGTTTGTGCAGCTTGTTGATGGAGAAATAAGTAGAGGCTATACAATCAATTTTGTAGATATATCTTTCGTAGAAAGCAATTACATAACAGGTATGATTTTTTTTATAAGAGGGTATTGTTTTTCCTTAATTTATGATAAACAAAACTTTTACCTATTTGACTCACATAGCCATGATAACCAGGGGAAAAAGATGGACAATGGTACATCTGTTTTAATGAAATTCAAAACAATACATGATGTGAAAATGAATGTAAAAGAAATTTATCTGCCAGTAGAGGGAATGCAATCTTATTACTTTCAAATTCTATATGTTAAGGTATTGCCACTTGATCTCTCTATTAGGGCAGTTATACAAAATAGCTTTAAGAGTTTGAAGGGTATGATTGACAAGCATCAAGCAAGTGAAATTTTAAGAAAAAATAAGCAAAATATTGACCGCAAAAGAAAAAATTACATCGAAACTACCGATAAGCAAAGCCAAATTATTTCTCGGAAAAGAAAGACTTCCAACGATGCCAACAACATAAAAAAGAAAAAAGGAAAAGCATGTGAAAATAAAAAGAGTAGAAAGGCATATGATAAAATAGTAGAAAATGGTGGTGAAATGAATTTTGATTGTAGAAACAATGCAGAGAAGCGGCGTAAAATTATTGTTCAAAAAAGAAAGGCTTCGACCGATGTCGATAACATAAAAAAGAAAAAAAGAAAAGTATATGAAAATAAAAAGAAGAATAGAAAAGTGCATGTTAAAAAAGCAGAAAATAGTGAAATGAATTTTGATTGTAGAAACAATGCAGAGAAGCGGCTTGAAAAATTTAAAAACGCAATACTTGAAGGACCTTTTTATATTTGCATATCGTGCAATCGATGTTTATATAGGCGTTCAGTAGTTGTACATAAGCCTGGTAATTATGGTTTTGATCATTCTGTTTTCTCATTTGTGAAAAGTTTTGATAGAAAATGCTATGTTTGTGCAACTTGTAACAAAAAATTGAAGAAAAAAATTATTCCTTGTCAGTCTGTTTCCAATAAATTGCAGTTATTTGAATACCCACCCCAATGTGAAATAAGAAGGCTTGAGAGAACATTAATTGCAAAAAGAATACTTTTTAAAAAGATAGTGATAATGCCAAAAGGAGAGTTTCCTAAGATAAAGGGTAGTATCATCAATGTGCCTGTTGATGCTGAAAATACGTGTAATACTTTGCCCCGTGGTAGTGATTCTTCAGGAATTGTGTTTGTTAAGCTAAAACGTAAGATGTCATATAAATGGCATGTATATTCTGAAGCAGTCAGACCTGAATTTATGCAGAACGTACTTAACTATTTAAAAGAAAACAATCATTTATATTGTGATGTCAATATTGATGTAAGTCAGATTCCAAAAGAAATGACGAATCGTTGTTCTGTTTACTTTGTTGATGATGAAGATTTTCCTTCGGTTGCTCTCAGCAAGTTTCAGAATAATTTGGTTGAAAGTGATGATAATATTGATAATACAAGACCAGTTTCTGTTGACTTTGTTGATGAAAAGTTATTCACTAAACAAGTGTACAGAGTTTCATCAGAAAAAAATAATGACAATGATGATAATGAAATTTTTGAAAGAAGACCCGTTAAATGCTTTTAGATCAGCTGCAAATGAAACAGCATTTATTTCAGAAGTACCCAATGCAATGTTAGATAACCTTGGTGCTATAGTTGCCCCTGGTGAAGGGAAAGTACCATATTCAATTCTTCAAGATGAATACTGTGAAGAGCTTGCACATCCCCATCTATTTCCAACTGGTAAATTTGGGTACAAAATTGAAAGAGATATTGACCTTAGTCCAACAAAATATTTCAACCAACGCTTGCTCAATTACACACAGAAATTTGCGTCAGACTCTGACTATATATTTTTTGCACATTCCGTAGTGCAACAGTCCAATCTTAAAAGTAAAATCAACATAGCTATGCAGAAAGTTGCTGGTAGAAATCTTACTGCGGGTGCATTCAGTGAAAATTTTAAAGAAACAGTCAAACCTTTTATGGCTAATGATAGAGCCTATAGTTTTATGAGCACCATTAAAGGAACACCAGCTTATTGGAAAAATTTGCTAAATGATGTTCTTGCCATGGTAAAACAGTTAGGTCTTCCTACCTTTTTTTTGACTTTATCATGTGCTGACCTAAGGTGGAAGGAGCTGCCTTTGATTATTTCAAAATTACGAGGCCAGGATATAAACGAGGAAGAAATAAATTCTTTGTCCTATTTTGAAAGATGTAAAATTCTTAATAGCAACCCTGTTCTAGTTGCAAGACATTTTCAGTATAGAGTGGAAATGTTTTTTAAGGAGATTGTGCTGAATGGACAATTGGGTAAAGTGAAATATCATGCAATACGTGTTGAATTCCAAGTACGCGGGAGTCCCCATATTCACTGTCTACTTTGGGTTGAAAATGCCCCAGAACTTTCAGTAGAAACAATAGATGAATACAGTTATTTTGTAGATAGTATTGTGAGAGCAGATATGCCTAGCAAAGATTTGGAACCAGAACTTCATGAGCTTGTCAAGACTTATCAGGTCCATTTTCATTCCAAAACATGTTGTAAATATAGAAATAATGAGTGTCGATTTGGTTATGGACGCTATTTTTGTGATAGAACTATAATTGGCAAACCATTGGAATCGTTGTCTGAGGTGGAAAAACAAGAAAAGCTGGAAGAACGGAGCAGAATATTAAGCAAGGTACAAGATTATATAAATAATAATTTAAATCCCAAAGTTGTGAACATGTTTAAGCCAGATAAACCTAATTTTCATGTGCCTAAAACATTGACAGAAATACTACAAGAATTAAATATACCCTATGCTGATTATGAGGCGGCTCTTTCAATTTCATCGAATGAAGATTTTGAAATTCATTTAAAAAGACAACCTAATTCCTGCTTTGTTAATAACTATTTCAAAGAGGGATTGAAAGGTTGGGAAGCAAATATCGACATACAGCCTGTGTTCAACCATTACAAGGCTGTAACTTACATGTGCTCTTACTTTTCAAAATCTGAGGATAAGTGCTCTATAGCAATGAAAGAAGCTCTCAATCAGGCAAAGGAGCTGGACTCCTCTAAGTTTGAAACTATGATGAAGGTTGCTCAAGCTTACAGCAATAATAGGGAGTGTTCTGTTCAGGAAGCTGTTTTTCAATTAATGCCTGAATTACGGATGAGAAAGACATTTCCAGCAATTAAGTTTATTAACACCAATTTACCCGAGAAGAGGTTTGGTATTATAAAATCAGAGGAAGAGTTACTGCAGTTGCCACCAGATAGTGAGGATATTTATAAACGGAATATGCTTGATCGCTACATGGATCGACCTGATCATTATTTTAAGGCTGGTAAATATGCAGTTTTAGATCACATGTGCTACATGGAATTTTGTGCTCATTATTACTTAGATGTGAAAAAATATGAGGTTGATAATGATAGTCAACCCCCAGCTTTGACAGATTTACTGGTTGAAGTAAATCATTCTCCTAATAATTACCCGTCTCATATTCCATTGATGAACACGAAAGAAAAAATGAAATGCAGGAAAGTTCGAAGTGTTGTCAAATACTACACCCCCAGTTCTCGTAAGGACCCTGAAGGCTATGCCCACCATCTTCTTATTTCATTCTATCCTTTTCGCAAAGAAGAAGACTTGCACATAAATGGCTCATACATAAAAAAACTTGATGATCCTGATGTTACAGAAATAGTTAACAGAAATAAAATTATATTTGAACCGAATGCTGACTTAGTTGATATGGCTTTCAGGAATTATAGAAACGGTGTAGATAACCAAAACTCATATGGTCAGCAGGAAAATGAACAAATACTACATCAAATCCCAGCAGATCTTGAAAATAATGAAAATGATGAAGACAGTGATATGTACAACCATAACTTTTGTGGTGCAATTGCAGAGCCTATTAATGTTCTAAGTGATGATGAAATAAATCTTAAAGTCCGTACTCTTAACAAAAGGCAAAGAGAAATATTTGATGCTATTCTTTCCTGGGCCAAAATGTCTGTTAAATCCAAGAAATGTTTGAAAAAAGTAACTGCTGAACCGCTCAATGTATTCCTTACTGGTGATGGAGGCTGTGGCAAATCCCATTTGATAAAGACAATATACTCTGCAGTAACGAAACTCCTAATGCGCAATGGTTCAAGTCTTGAGAAACCCAGAATTCTTTTACTTGCTCCTACAGGAGTTGCTGCAATAAACATAAGTGGTACAACTATTCACAGTGGTCTGCATATACCCATTCGAGATTTCATAAACCTTAGTGACAAGCAGCGCACTGCTTTAAGAAATAAGTTCTCAGAAATAGTTGCAATTATAATTGATGAGATTTCTATGGTGTCATCAAGTTTGCTGGTTCAAATTCATCAACGGCTTGCAGAAATTTTCAATGTTCCCAGTAAAATACCTTTTGGTGGCAAAGCTGTCATAGCTAGTGGTGACTTATTTCAACTTCCACCTGTCTTTGGAAAACCTGTTTATTCTTCAGATGGTTATCTTGAAAATATTTTGAAGCTGTGGAGCAATTTTAAATTAGCAGAGCTAAAGGAGGGTATGAGACAGCAGGGTGATAATGTTTTCATTGATTTGCTGAATAACATCAGAATTGGTACAATTAGCGATGATGACATTGCTTTGTTACAGTCAAAATTTATTTCTGATACTGCTGTAAATTATCCATCAGATGCACTGCATTTATTTGCAGAAAATGAATAAGTTGCTAGATATAATAACAAGATGCTTTCAGAAAATCCAGATCGACTTTATATTGCAGAGGCTATAGATGATGTTCCGAAAGGAGCACGTCAGCAGGATATTGAAAAGCTTAACAAAAGAAAACAAAGTGAGACTAATGGACTAGCATCTATTCTACATTTAAAAAAGGGTTGTAGGATCATGTTGACTGTTAACATAGATATTGACGATAGACTTATAAATGGTCTTCTTGGAAAAGTTGTTGAAATAAAGTTTTGTGGAAATACAGTGGTGAAAGTGTATGTACAGTTTGATGATGAGCAAGCTGGAGCATTGAAAATAAGGAGTGACAGATTTGGACAATCCATTTGCAGTGTTCCTATTGAGCGTTGTGAGGCAAGGCTAAAGTTGAGAAAAAACAGAGCATCTTCACCCGTTGTTAAAAGACTTCAGTTTCCATTAATGCTAGCCTATGCCTGTACGGTACACAAAGTGCAAGGTTTGACTTTAGAAAAAGCAGTCATCTCTTTTGAATTAAATAAGCAAAGACGTTTTAATCCTGGACAAATGTATGTTGCTCTCAGTAGAGTTACATCTTTGGAAGGTTTATTCCTAACTGGACAGTTCAAAAAATCAGCTTTTGTAGCCAGTGAATCTGCTCACAAAGAATATGATCGTCTTCGAAAAAGTGAAAATGTTTTGTCTCCAGTTCAAAATTTTAGACGTTCAGACTCTAATTTCATTATCTTGTTACTGAATGTGAGATCACTTAAGAAACATGCAATTGACTTAAATAGTGACCCAAATCTGATGGAAGCTGACTTTTTATGTCTTACAGAAACGCAACTTCTACCTGATCAGGCAAGTGTAGATATAGATCTCATAAAAGAACAGTTAAATGTTTCACATTTCAGGTTCAATAGTGATTATGACAAGTTCAAAAGTTTAGCATTGTGTTACCAAAATAGTGTTTCATTATCAGATGAAATTGAAGCTCCTGGTGTTTCATTAATGAAAATATGTAAAGATAGCTTTACATTGCAATTTTTTAAGGTGCTATTATTATACCGTTCTAACAGATCATGTGTCAACAACTTCTATGCAAATTTATCTATTCTAATTGCAAGTATTGACATTGACATAATACTAGGAGATTTCAACTTGAATGCTTTTGATGACAAAAACAGTAGTCTATCTCAAATTCTGATTGCTTATGAGCAGGTAGTTCAGGAACCTACTCACATAGATGGAGGCCTTTTAGACCATGTTTATGTGAAAAAAGATCTTAAAAGAAACTACAACATTGAGTATCATTTAAAGCATGTTAGTTTTTCTGATCATGATGCAATCAAACTAAAATTGTCAAAAATATAATGCGCATGCAGGATTGTTTTTTCTTTAGATTAGTATTAATAGCATCACAAGAAAGATTATATATCAACAACATTATTTTAAGAGAAAAGCATAGTTGGTGGTACATTGTTTTAATGGCTGCAGTGGTACAGGGTATAGTGTTGGTGGGAAGGGTTAAGGTGGACTATTATACTCGTTATTGACTATAATTTTTGACTGTAATGTATATAAGTTTGCAGTTTTTTTATGTTTATTCTAGCCTCTAGGTTTTGTAATTATCACTGTATGTTTATGAAAATGTGCTTATCATTTTAATCATATGACTCACCATTTATATGACCTTGTACCATCTCAAACTTATTAAGGATACTGTACTTTGCCCATCGCTACTGTTCATTTAAATTTCATTTTATTATTTTATGTTGTTATTGTTATTATTATTACTTTTATTACTTTTATTAATATTAATATTTTCATGGAGAATACCATTGACTATCAGGCTTGGTCAAAAAAATGACATGGTGTGCTGATGATCTGCCATCATTATCAAACTCTTATAAAATTTGGTGACAATGAAGTTTGATCTATCACAAGCCTAATTATTATGATGTTTGGCAAGGTATTTGAGTGTGATCATAATGTCATTTCTGACCAGGCTTGAATATTTCTTTTATTGTACATGTTGTGTGTTTTTATTTTCAAAATTATACTATAAAAAAGTGAAAAAAATTATATTGATCTGTGAAATTAATATTCCATCTTAAAAATATTTTAAAGCATTGTTTTGACTTTTTCCTAATGTATTTATAGCTGCTTTTTGGAACACACTGTATTATAATATGTATAAAAAAGTTATTGTTATTGTGTGAGTCAGATCTTGAAAGGCATTCAGTATTTCCTTTCTATCATTCCTTTTTATCCTCCATTTTTTTCATAAATTTCATTTTTCACTGTAATATTGAATTAATTTATATGCAAATGCAACCAGGAAATGCTGAAAGCTTACTTTTGAAATTGGTGTACATTGACTTTATTTTATATGTTCATGTTGAAACGTTTTGTGAAGTTCTCAATTTATTCACTAATATTATTTTGTTTTAAATTCCATTTGTCATATAAATAAACATTTGCTCATGGTTGTACCTGGTCGATTGAAAGTTGATTATCAAATTGGTCCTTAAAAAGATATTGACTTACAAAATTTTGTTGTGAGATGAAACATGTGTATAATCACTTTATCAAATTAATGGAGAATGACTTCGGGTGTTTGCACTCTAGATTTAAGGTATTTGATTTTGTCTTTGGGCCTAACATGTTTCTGTAGCTTTACAAAATATTATAATGAAGCAGAAATCCTTAGGTCATTGGTTCAAATCCAACTCAGTTCATAATTATTTCTATGCACTATGAAAAAAAAAAGAAAACCAATTGTGAATTGAGTATTAGAAAATTTTGAATATGTCTTGGAATAAATAGGAACAGTTTTGTTTTAGTTAGTTAAATATAAATTTAGTGTGTAACTTTCTTAAATATTTGGAGGTTTGAGTGCTAGGTTTCTTGTAAGCAAGTTTCTTATAAAATGTGTATGCTTATAAAAACTTACACAATTCCTTTTTTTAGCTAAAGCACATTTATACTACATCAATTAATACTACACTGATATTCAATATTACTTGAATAATGACGATATCATTGAAACTGCACCATATGTTAATGTCCTGGAGTTTGGATCATCACAATACATCCAACTTAATTGTACTTTCACATGGAATATATATGCAGCTTTAATAACAGCTGTGTTTACGGTATGTTTTTTTTTACAGATTTGTCGCAGGCACTAGATTTTCATACAGATAAATTTTCTCGCAGTTTAACATCCAAATTTTTTCTAATATGAGAAAAACTTTCACAATTTTTCTTGCATTAGTGCTCTGTGTGAAAACACTCTAAATTGTCGTATTGTCGCAAAAATGTTAAAATTTTGGAAAGATATGTAAAATAGATGCTCCCATAGATATATTTTTTGCTTTGAATATTTTTTTAGCTGTATACCTCCATTTAGATGTGAATGTTATTCACAAGATTGGTTATATTGGACTATGATTACATTTCTGCGTTGAGTAAGTCTTTATTTCTAATTTTTGCCATATAGCAATTGGTATATTAAGTACAGTTGACTCTCTCTAATTCGAATCCCCGTAATTTGCATATCTCCATAATTCGAACAAATTCAAAGTCACCGTGAAATTTCCTTAAGAAACTATAATTTACTTTCCGTAATTCGAATCTCTGTAATTCGAAAACCTCTATAATTCGAACAAATTTTCAGGTCCCTACGGCAAAATTCTCTCTGTAATTCGAATTGTTGAAGTGTAAACTAGGCATTATCACCGTCGAATGATCTTTCGAATTTCGATTTTCTTTTCGAATGTTTTGATTTTTGCAAAAAAAGGTTTTGAGTCTCCCTAACATTTGACTGTTCGATGTTCGATTGAAAAATGGCGAAAAGACTGCACAAAGAACAAAAGTTAGAAATAAAATATAAAGCCCTATTTTCTGAAATCCGAATTTCTCTCTCTAATTCGAATTTTTATCCTTCAAATTTGAAGATTCGAATTAGAGAGACTTTCTATAATTCGAATCTCTCTCTAATTCGAACGAAAATCTTTCCCCCTTGAGATTCGAATTAGAGAGAGTTAACTGTATCTGCCATTCAACATTATTTATTATTGGGAACATTAAGCGCTTTATAAGAAGAAGCACTTGTTTTAGATCTCAAGTCTAGGTACTAAAGGACTTTGGCATGAAAAATAAATAGTAGGTCTAAGTGTGATAATTACAGACCACTACAAGGGAAACTCAGCTAGACTTGCCTGTTCAATTATTTGACTAGTTGTTACCAATAACCTATGGTACAGAAAATTTTGTTTTTTCTTGAGTGATGAATCATTACCATGCCGATACACATCTAGACTCAGCAGATAAAGGAAAATAGCAGGAATGAAAAAATTGCCGCACAGGGTTTGTTTTCACAACAATCTGCCAGTTAGCTAACAATGCTCCCCTGACTGCGTATAATTTTTGCCCAGCAACAAAATTTTGTTTGCACTCCTACCAATTAATGGTAAAAAAGTAAATAATTGCTCTAAGTCTATGTCTTCCCCGACACTGGAGTCAGATTGTACCTACCAGTTAAGACAAGGGTGTATTTACAACCTGTGAGGATATGGTACAATCTTGTTTGCTAGACAGTGAAAGTTTGTCAACACTGTTCCAGTGAACACAAGCCATTTAATCAAGTTTTTCAGCTGCTGTGTCTGAAGCTCATGTCCTCTGTCTCTTCTTACTAAAATTGTTTTTTCCTAGCCGTTTAGAATTATAAATTTCAAGCAGGCTTCTGTCTACCTAAAGCATTATTTCTATTGTTATTATTATTTTATTGCTTTACAGTACATGAATAACCGGAGAGTGACGAAATTATCAATGAAGCTGTGTTTATTGGAGCCATAATGAAGGCCATGCCATTACATTTAATTTATTCGTTGCGAAGATCATACTGTTACGTCAAATTAATACAAAACAGTACTGTAAGGTTCAGTAACAAAGCAAGGTATGTTCCTTTTTTTGCGAATTTTTGACATAAGATTCTTATACTTTCAAATCACAAAATGTAAAAAAATACAATTGATATCCAAATATCCTATTTTCAAGTCTGTAGTGGTCATCAATAGTAACCATCAAAATAATATTTCATTTAAAAATAGTCAATCCATTTATAAGCCAGAGGTACCATCTATTTACAGTATCATTTGATTACGTTAACGACATGTTTTTTTGTAAGCATTACCAAATTTTTGAGAGACCCCCAGTGATAATTTTTCAGCAATTTGAGCATGTAGTGATGTTTAGTCGATTGACTTGACTTAGTATAAACTAGAAGGATTAGATATAAACTTAAACATTAAGGACTCAGGATACCCTTTTTGCGCATATTTGCTTTTGCCATTGAGAACGAAATATGGCGAATTTTGACAAAA
>JAYJMG010158157.1:0-12430 GCA_036873935.1 Stomotoca atra
GAGGCCATCCATAATTAATTGTTTGTTTGCCGTAACCCGAGTCACGAAAAAGAGTTAGGGTCGGTCGGTCGTTAAAATTTTTTTTTTAGTCACCATCACAGAAAAAAACCCATTTTCAAGCCTTTAGTCACAACTTTTCGGTAATTTTTGTCGGAAAAAAGTTTTTTTTCGCATTTTCGTGATTTATATAACTGAGGTAAATTTTTTAGAGACGGCCTGAATTTTTAAGGGTCGGTCGGGTTACGGCAAACAAAGAATTATTTAAGGATGGCCTGATTGAAAAAGAAGTCTGGTCTACAGTCGTTAAATGAATTATTTTGCCCTGTATATAACCGTGTTTTAATGAATGATACATGCATTTTAACTTGTTTTTAATTATATAAATACTTCTATTCTATCATTGTTCAAAAGAAAATTATGCATGGGGAGTGTATCATTTTACTTTGGGTTTGCTTTTGAGGTTAATTTATCTGTTTAGTCTACCACCTTTTGCTTTCTAACGTTACTGATATTTCAACATTGTATATAGTGCGCCAATATGCTCCAACTTCTATTTCAGTACTTGCTCAATCACTTAGGATAAGTCAGAGCTTGGCAACAACAATAAAATGTCTGTTTCAACGCTAAAAATCACAAAATATGCAATATCTTGAGAACGAAAGAGCTTCTTCAAAAATTTAAAAACTGCTTTTCACCATTTTCCAACCTTTATCAAATATCAAAGTACTAATTTTCATCAAGGAATCCCTTTAAGAGATTTCCCTGACTGCATATATACCATTTGTTAATGTGTATTGAAAATTAATGACACCAATTCTTCATTCATTCTTCATTCATTCATTTGGGATTCTTCATAGAAATTCCCTTATAACAAATGTTTCAGCTCCGCGCAAAAAACCATAGACGTTCTACTGCTACTGTTTTCTCCTTTTGAAAAAGAGCTAGCTACACAAACCAGAGGGGTGTAAGATTTTCATCAGGGCGTTCCTGGAAAACTGTAAAATTTGCAGAAAATCCTGTGATCTGATGGTAGCTATGTAAAAAAAAGAAGTGGGGTCGCTCTTTTTTTCTCTTCTTTCGCTTGTTTTTGTCTTGGGAGTTTTGGAGAAAAAAAGTGAGCTGATACTAGCTTTACAGTAATAAATCAGATAATTTAAAAATCATTTCTCCACTTACCGACATAATTTGTTAGGTTCTTTTTTCCTGTGTTTGTGTTTGATCATTGATCGAATCGAGCAGTTTTGTTTTGTTGATATGCAACACGTTCTTCTCCCGGGCTAATTTCCCGCGAGTTTATCAGCAGTGGGTTCATCAATAATTTTGATTTTTCACTCTGTAAAAATACTTTTAAATTAGTGAGTGTGACCTAGGTTGTTCAGTTTTTGTTTCGGATATGGTGCACATGATGTCGTCTGCGATTGGAGTTACATGCACATCAAATTATGTACAGGTTTGCTCGGCTAAGGGCAAATGAAAATTCTATGAGCAAGAAAACAATTGACATTCTTCCATCCATATTCTTTTCGCCAATTGATAAATGCCATCTTACGGCCGTGTTTTAGAGATCTGTATGGAACGCCATAGCTGCCTTAAGTGATCAATTCGTATGCGGCGCGGTAGTGCAAACGTGAGGTGCGGTAGGTACTCTGTGAGGTGCGGTATATAAACCTTATCAAGCGGTGTTCGTAGCTTGTGATGAGGTACTTTGATCATGTCGCAGTGTGGATAAACAATTCTGCGCGGTACCATCATCATTAGGCGAGGTAGAAAAGTCGTTAGGTGGTGGTACTTAAATCATTAGGTGGTGGTACAAATATTGTTAGGTGGTACATATATCGTTAGGTAGTAGTACATAAATCGTTAGGTAGTGGTACATAAATCATTAGGTGGTAGTACTTAAATCATTAGGTGGTACATATATTGTTAGGTGGTACATTTATCGTTAGGTAGTAGTACATAAATCATTAGGTAGTGGTACATAAATCATTAGGTGGTGGTACTTAAATCATAAGGTGGTACAAAAATCATTAGGTGGTAGACAAATTGTTAGGTAGTGGTACATATATCGTTAACTAGTGCATATATCGTTATGTGGTACATATATCGTTAGGTGATACATAAATCATTATGTGGTAGTTAAATCGTTAGGTGGTAGGTAAATCGTTTGGTAGTCCCTCCTTCGCAGCGTTATTTTTCTATTTGCAGGAGAGCGCATATCGAGAGATACCAGGGGATACCAGGGTTATGCTTATTTTGTTGTATTAACACCGAAAGCACTAACAAAGAAAAGGAGATGTGTTAAATTATACATTTTAATTGTTTTTATCAAGAATGATACAATAACAAAGCCATATCTTTATATATAAGTCTTCTTGAAAAAAATTGATATAATCATCCCCCGTATCAAAACGATGTCATACAAAAATGATGGCACGTGGGTCTTTTCATTTGTTGACGAAAGAATTGTTCGACAGGGAGTACTTTTTAAAGTTTTTGTCACATGTCGCCACTTAGAGGCCGTTTACATGATACCCGAAGTGAACTCAGATTGTTGGTGTGGAAGTCTGGCTATTTTTTCCATACAAGGTCTGAGAATTTTGTACCGTTAACGCATTTTCTTCTGCCTGTGTCATTTAACTTCTTTGTGTCGAAATCCTTTTGTTTTTCTCGAATGAACAGAAAGAAAAAAAACATTCAAAAATCATTCGAAAAATGTTAAAAATTCATATTGTTTCTCAAATTTGAGAAACAATTCGAATTTTTAATATCATTCGAATGATTTTCGAATGTTTTTTTTTCTTTCAATTCATTCAACGATATTACGACAAAATATCAATTGTTTTTTATAAGCCTTGTGACTGACTACGACAGCTTACGATTGTGATTGTTATGTTCAAGAGGTGTTCACACTAAATCGACGTAAGATTTATGTTTCGAAATATTTTGATATTTGTTGAAAGGCTCATAACTGTCGTGATCGTCGAAACATAAGCCGTTCGACATCTAGCAGCTGTTTTTATGCAACAATTTATTTTTCCTTTCTTTCCTTTCTTTTTTTTGTCAGTTCTTCTTTACCTATGATTTATTTGTTTCTTTGTTATGGTTATCCTTGATGAAAAATGGTACTTCAGTCAAAATCGAGCTTGAAAATTTTCATTTTTCTCAGGGCCTTTTTCTCTTTTTTATATGAGGACGACGACATTTATACACCAAAATTTTAAGTTCAGGGGGGTAATATCAAAATAAATTTTGACATAAACTGTGATACCCTTTTTTCGGTCAGCCCATAATCAGCGTGATGGCATAATTATTTTTGACAAAGGAACTCAAAACGTCAGAGGCACCACCTGAATTTTGATTTGGAGAAAAGCACTTTCAAAGATTTTTACTCATTTTAACTTTGAGTATGATGCGGCTTCTTTTGATTTCATATGAGCTAATGATTGCATTGTTCAATTTTCATTTGTATTATAATTTTTGAACGTACTTTATTTTCTGCTTTGTGCATTTTGTGTTTTATGATGCAAATAACTGTAAAAAGAAGAAAAGGTGTCAAAATCAACAATGTGAGTTTAACTTACATTTTACACACAGTAGGAATGAACATTGTTTGGAAAAGTTGTTAGGTTCATTTTCAATCACTTCCTGGTGGAATTATGGACTGGTGAAGTTATTAGTAGAAAGATGCAAGTTGATCAATATTTTCTAATAAATTATTTGTCGGAAATTTTGATGAATAGACGACGCTGTAATGTGATATAATGTAACTTTTCAACGATAGCTTTCATTTAATTTCATATACCGTATTTCCTTTAATAAGCGCCCAGCCTTAGCGTCCCCCTCTAATAAGCGCCCACCTAAATAGGAAAATACTTTTATTAGCGCCCCCTTTTATAAGCGCCCAGGGCGCTCATTAGAGACATTAAGAAAAAAACTCCATACAGGGCACAGGGCGCTTATCACAGGAAATACGGTAACAGCATCATTCAATGAAGGTTATTATCAGCTAGCAACCTCGTTCCCAGGGCCTCTTCTCCTTTCTGATAAACTGATATCGGACACAAGTTTATCAAAAACAGAACGAGAAACGAGGTGAACTAGCTAGTTATTTTCGAATTCTCAATTGCACCTGGGTTGTAAAAAGGGATCAAAACAAAAATATTCAAAACTTTGGATTCTTGGACTTAATTTTTAAATGCAATAATTTTCACACGTGGAAAAAGTGATCTTTATATCAAAAAAAAAAAAAAAAAAAATTATTCTGATGAAGATGCATTCACAGATAATATTTGAAACATGTTTTTCTACAAAATTCATGCAAAATATCAACCATCCAATAAGGAACTCCTGCCTTACGGAAACAAAAAAATAATTCTTTTTGTTTACAATATTATTAATAATAAAAAACGGCCTTAGCGGGTAGAAGACTTTCTGCTAATGCTTCAACTTGCTTACAGAGCCAATTTTCCCACAGAAACTGATGAAATGCGGGTCAAACTTCGAAAAATGACCCCCGGATTTGAAATCAGCACAATCTAATTGCTACTAAGGCCTTGGCTAATTTCAAAGTTTATTTCGCGCCTAAGACCTAATTTCAAAATTTATTTCTTCTCCTCCGCTGGGATACGTGGATGGTGACTAACCTCGTTCCCAGTGCTCCTTTCCGCAATCAAAAAGCGGAAAAAGTCCTGGGAACGAGGTTGAATGGTGAAAGATTTCTTGAAAAGTCTTGTACATTAACTGTTGCTCAGTTTGAATTTTTATGTTGTTCTTTCTTTTCGTAGTGCTTTATAGCAAGAACATTAGTTGTTAATAAACTGAAAAATATGGCTGACACAATGAGAAGCATTCTAAAGAAAATGGGCCTTGAAAATCATATAAGTACTTTTGAAAAAGAAAACATTACTCCTGATATAATTTCTTGTCTGTCATTGGCTGAATTTGAAGAAATTGGAATAACTGACCGTGGAATGATTATGCGAATTCGTGTAGAATGCTCAATGTATGGGAAATATCAACCACAAAGGTTACCAGGGAATTCTGGAGGTGCACCAAAATTTTACATTCCTAAAAGTGTTCTAGAAAATTTCCTTGAAGATGGTTTCTTGATCTCAGAAATTGCTACCTTGCTATCTGTTTCAGAAAGGACTATTTACCGTCGACTTTCTGACTATGGATTAAAAAAACTCTCTTTCTCCTCCATGTCTGATGCTGAACTTGATTCGGAAGTAAGGAAAATAAGCGCCGAGTTTCCTTACTGCGGCGAGGTAATGGTGAAAGAGTTGTTAAAGGAAAAAGGTATTCAAATCCAAAGATCACTATTGCGAGAGAGTTTGCACAGAGCAGATCCATCAGGTGTGGAAGAACGTTCCAAAGGTAGATTGCATCGGAGAGTTTACAATGTCAAAGGACCAAACCATTTGTGGCACTTAGACACGAACCATAAATTGGTGCGATGGTATTTTATTATTATAGGTGCGGTTGATGGATTCAGCCGTCTTCCAGTGATACTTTTTTGTAAGAGCAACAACAAAGCTGATACAGTACTAGAATGTTTTGTGGATGGTGTGAGTCAATATGGGCTACCATGTCGCGTGAGGACTGATAAAGGACTTGAGAATGTAGAAGTTGCTAATTACATGCTTGCACATAGAGGAATAGACCGTGGCAGCATAATAACTGGTAAAAGCACACACAATCAAAGAATTGAAAGATTGTGGAGAGATGTGTATGATGGGGTCTTGGCTCTTTATTATGAGCTGTTCTATTTTATGGAAGATAACCGACTATTGGATCCCTTAAATAAGTTTCATTTGGCAGCATTACACTTCGTATACTTACCTGTCATTAATGGAAAACTTCAACAGTGGCGACAAGCCTGGTCGACCCATCGTATTCGAACAGTAAAATCCTCTCCAATGCGACTGTGGGTGTCAGGTCAGTTACTACATCCAGTTGGTTTAGCTCCAGAATATGTGGACGATATGTATGGCGTGGAAGAATATTTTTGGCGAATCGATCAAGATGTTAATGAATATACTGATGGAAGACCTATATTTGAAGCTCCAACTGATGGACTGTTGTCTTCTGATTGTATTGCACAGTTAAATCAAACCATTGACAAGAATCAGGTTTCAGTAAATTATGGAATAGGTTGTTTCGTGGATGTTTTAAATGTTATAAAGCAATTCCATGATATTAATATGATATAAAGATGTACCTCAAATGACCGATTTCACGACCTGAGCGCTACTTCAAAAGATCATTTTTAACCCAGGTGCGAAAGGGGCATTCATACGGGAGTGGGCGTTAAATCGGTTATTTAAGCTACTTGATTTATATAGTGTGTTTCAGATTTTCCTAGTCTTCCACGTTCAGCAGGATTGGTAAGCTTAGTAATGCCTTCTTTCAAAAATGGTGAATCAAATACTTACTATTGAAAGTAAGTACTTAATGTTCAAAATAATTTATAATTTTCCATGGGTGATAGATTTTGCAACAAACTCAGGCTTAGTAGCCTGAAATTGTCCTCAAAAATCTATCCTCCGCAGTCAACCTCGATTCCAGGGCTTCTTTCCTCTTTTTTTATACTGACTTGTGCAGAGAAACACTGTTAAATGTTCTAAGCTGCCTAAGCATTAGAGAACAGCTGTGTACCTTACATGTTTCTTTATTTTGTATTTTATTTTGCATATTTGATCATTGTATCGTGTTTCTGGCTTTTAAAAGTGATGATTATCAAGCATGTAAGCAACCTCGTTCCCAGGGCTTTTCCGCTTTTTTATCGTGAGAGACATCGCGGAGAATGTTTCGTTTTCCGCGCTATCTCTCAAGTCAAAAAGTAGAGCCCTGGAAACAAAGTTGGCATATAAAAGCACGATTACACAAGACTTGTAAATGCCTGATTATCGAAGACTTATTGAGTCCTTTTATGATTTTTGCATATGACCTATTTTTGCTAATCCGCTATTCTGAACTTATTAGTGAGCTTAAAACTACTCTAAGGTACTGAATAAAAAGGGGGAATAATCAGGGGGTTGGAAATATTTTGCCCAAATTATTGACTGATTTTTAATGTGTCTGTGCAGTTTTTGAAGCATAATTAACTATTTTCAACAAAATTTCCATTCATTTGAGCCCAAATTCAAATAAAACAGGTCTCCTAAAAAAGTGCAAAATAGCAGTACAGTCTTTCTAGAATCAGATGAGGGTATTTTTTTTATCAATTTTAAACTACTCAGCTTTGTTTGAGAATTTCCTTGGAGATATATCTGCCTTTTTTCTTTGTTTATGTAGTTGGAAAAAAGATTGAGCTTAGACAGTAGGTCTGGGTATATATTGTATACTTTTTCAACTCACTTCTCTGAAGTATTCCAAATAATGTTACGCAATTCGACCTGGTTGGATCTTAAATTTTCTCATCAATTGTTTTGTAGATCAAATTAATCACACAATGGCAGACCACAAGTTACAAAGTTTATTGAGAAAGGTTGGATTGGAACACTTGTTACCTACATTTTTAGAACAGAAAGTTTCTTTCGAAATGCTGAATTCTATCTCTGACAAAGATATGAGTAGGCTTGGCATTGAGACATTGGGTGATAGAGTGCGGCTGAGAGAGGAATATAGAGTCATAACAGATAATAATGTGTTGCCGAATAACAATCCGCCAACAGTCTCAAGAGGTGCAGCTTTAATGCATGAACGGAGCTTATTATTTGGTCCCAGGGGTCCAAACAGCAGGAGAGGTGGAAAAAAGCGAAGACAAACGAACTTTGTTCTTGCAAAGCAACCTTGGACAGTGAATACCGTCTGCATGGCAGATAGATTTTCTCGGAAGGTCCCAACAGGTCAAGAGAAGATCATTCTGGCTAAGGCAGGCTTAGGGTTCAAAAAGATAAAGCTGGACCTCGAAGATGATGAAGCAACCGTCAGAAATAAACTTATGTGCTGTGAAATTGAGAATGAGGGTGGCTCACCTCTTGGCTTTCCACAGCTCCAAAATGCTGGAGGTTTTGAACTGATGAGATGTGTCGCAAATTGTCGAGATCTTGAGGTGATGCAGTGTTCTTTGGCAGCAAAAGCAATCAAGAACATGCTTGGGGGTAGCCAAGGGAAGATCTACCTCCGGCCTATTCAACACTCGTTAAGTACTCTTCCTCTTGTTCAAGAAAACAACACATCTACTTTGAAAGAGCTATGCAAAGTGTGCGGGGCTCAAATTTTAGTTTCTGAACTAAGGAAGCATTTGCGTGAATGTGCAGAGGAAAATTCCGATGACGAATTGCTGGAATATAGCCCATTTACGTTCATGGATAACATGTCCCAAAGAAGTCTGGTTGATAGCTCTACTAGCTCTACTTCATCCCTTATAACTGAACCTGCCACTACTGCTGTAAATCCTAGAAGTTCGTCATCGGACACCGATTCAACCACCACAACGAATCATACCTTGACAGTAGATACTATATCAACATCTTCAAGTCCTTCTACAAATTCAATTCCAAGTGCTATTCCATCAACTATGAGCAGTTCCGTGTCGAATTCAGCACACGGCGTCATAACACATGAAACCGATACTACACCAGCAGATATAAAAAAAATCATAAAGGAGTGCATTGAAAAAAACTACCACCAAAACCCTGTTCTTGTACTCAAGTATATGCAAAAAAGTTTGATCAAGGGCCGACCACTCGAAATAATTGATCCAACTGTTTGCATAAATGGACAGACGAATCTAATCATGGTGGATCGAAGTAAATTAGTGAGAACAGGTTTGGAAGAGTTGACATCACTTGAAGACAAATTTATAACGTTAGAAGTGCAATTCTATGGTGAGGTATGTTGCTCTAATTTCATGTGACAAATAAGCGTGAGGATTAAAAATGAATATATTTGTTTTTGTTTTTGAGAAATTCATCATAGTGAAATTTAAATTCACAAAACAAAATCTACGAGAAAATTAAAATTTAAAGAACATTTTTCTACCATCAGTAAACTAACTTCTCTAGAAGATAGAATATTGATACATCAAGAAGAAATCATCCGTTACTATATCACTTAAATAGTTCATCAGATATTGAAGAACATTCAGTGATTCAATTATTGATTTTGTGTGTAGCATTAAAATTGTCTTTAACATAATCTACAATAGGTTGCAGAGGATTTCGGTGGACCAAGGAAGGAATTCTTTTTGCTGCTGATGAGGCATGTTGAAAAGGAGTATTTTCAGCAGTCGATTCGAGAGGACTTGGAACAAGATTACTACGCAATAGGGTTGTTGTTTGGTAAGTGACTTATATCAAAATCGAAGAAAAAAATTAATTGCTATGATTGAAG
This sequence comes from Stomotoca atra, assembly GCA_036873935.1. Taxonomy (NCBI): domain Eukaryota; kingdom Metazoa; phylum Cnidaria; class Hydrozoa; order Anthoathecata; family Pandeidae; genus Stomotoca; species Stomotoca atra. The sequence goes on from JAYJMG010158157.1 coordinate 9,340, forward strand.
CATGCTGTGGTTTGGATTTGAAATATCTAATTTAAATAAATAAAAAATTTGAATGTTAAGCATTTGTGGATTGAAACGAATGATTCAGAAACGTAACTCTTTGTTTAAAAATGTTTAGAAAAAATAGCTTAACATACCGTGATTTTAATAACTTAACATCATTGTTGATCAGGTATCAGCATGTTGCAGAATGGCAAAGTGCCACGCTTTTTGGGTGAGGAGAAATTGGAAGAGATTTTTAAAAGTGAATTTCCGTCTCCGTGTATGAGAGAAGTCAGACGAGGACTGATAGAATTAGGGATATTTCAGGTAACTTGATTATGAATCTTTTCTGTTTATTACGAAATGTGCGGTAACTTATTGTTTTTATACTTAATCCTAGTGCTTTTTGTCTCAGATGTCGTTATATCAAGTTATGTCAATGTTTCCTGTAGCAGTTACATCGTATGATTCAAAGTAATGTTTCTTTCTGTGCAAATGTGTTCTGAACTGAACCTAAAATTTAAGGACTAGGTGTGGCAGACAATTAAAAGCACACTATTTTCTTTTTTTCTTTTCTCATTTTACAATTTCTTGAAGGTCTTGTAAATTGTATCTCTAGATTGCCAATGCTTTCCCAACCTTTTTGAACTTACTTCGTCCGAATGAACACGACATTCTCACATACAAACGCACCATCACACTCCTGAAAGGAAACTTTGCCGAAGTGGGCACAAATGAGAGGATGTACCAGAATCATGTGTATGAGAAATTTATCAAATATCTCAAAGAAGCTGCAGGTAAAACATCTTTGTGTTAGTGTGTTTATGAGATTAAAAGTGTACCTGCCATTGGCTCATTTTCAATCAATTTTTGGTGAAATTTGGACTAACAAAGTTATTAGTAGAAAGATCACTGCAAGTTGATCAATATTTTCTAACAAATATTTTTCGAAAATTTCGATGAAAAAGACGACGCTATAAGGAAAACATGCAGGGAAAACATTTTGGACAGTTTTTCTATAAATTGTTCTAAAACACAGAAGACATCTTCAGAGTGTGATTGTAAGGAGATTTTGTTTTGCAAATTTTGCTGAAAAAATTAACCCTTGAAAAGTCTTGGTTTTTAAATTTTAATTTTAGAGAAAATGATTATGATTAATGAGTTGCTGATGACAAATTTATTATGCTCAAAAATTTTTAGATTATATAAACAATGGAAACACCTGTTTTGTTTGCACTTTTCAACTAAAAACTCTAGTCAATTCCTTTACAAAATAGCTATCATGAAGAAAGTAGCTGAAAATCCCCGATTCGCAAAAATAAATCCAAGTTAATGCGATCAAAATAGTAGCGGAAAAAATAAGTCCATGCAAAATAAATTTCCTTAAGGTATAACGCACAGACCTCGCAAGCGCGGTCTGTACTTAGACCTCGGGCTATATTTCTCGGTACAGATCGAAAAAGCAGTTAATTTGTATTAGAAATTTGCGAAAAGTGATGTGATGGACGCAGAGTTTTTTTGGTGTAAATTTTATTTTCAGGTGGCCGAAGAGGCGCTATCACGCTGGGCTCAATCCTCAAATTTATCACAGGCTCCGATGAAGAACCACCTCTTGGTTTCGAACTGCAGCCCTCTCTAAAATTCATAGAAGCAGAAAACAGCGACACTTTCAGCTTCACACCCAGGGCCAATACTTGCATAAACCAGCTCCTGCTTCCAAGGCCAGTTTCAACTGCTAGCTTACCAGATGTAGGAAAACTGTTTCCATGTTATGATTTAGCATTTAGTAATGAATATTTTGGCTTTAAGTAACTGTTAAAAGAGAAGTTTTTTATTTTATTTTTTCAATTTCATACTTACTTTTATTTCATTTTTTAAAAAGTAAAACTTATATTATAGGTTTATTTAGATAGAACTTTATGTTAAAATCAGCCACTAAGTCGGGAAAACTGTCGTCAATAGAAAAATAGTAGAATGTCAGGCGGCGATTGTGAATTACTGATTTATGCATTGGATCAATCTATGCTCTTCTGTTAATTAGCTAATCTATGTTCTTCTGTTACTTAAGACTTTTGTCTTGATCTTTTGTTTTTTACTTTTTATGAGTGCCAAACCATACACATTTTATGAATTATCAGGTGTTCATGTTTCGTTGCAGAACTAAGAATAATTCAAGTTCCCTCAGGCACAAGCAAACTCAGGTGCAAATATAAAAGAAAATTGTGCAAATTTCTTCTTACTAAAATGTCCTTTCAATCCTGTACAATGACAATGAGAACAAAGGGGGAACTTTTAACCAAATTGGCGCTTGTTAAATTTGTTGCTGAACGTTACGCTACCTTTTTTTGTTTTTGTTCTAACTGAACATTTAAAAACGATATTTGTCAAAGATATTATAGTAGTTTATTTATTGTAGTTCTATTAACATCGAAAAACATCGCCATTACCTTCAAATTTTGTCACATCAAACGAGGCGGAAATAAACTGTATTTCGAAGTATTTATATTTAATTCTGATACCAGTAACCCTATTTAGACTAGGAGATCATAAAGGCCGGCAACCAGGAGATATGAAGTCACAGAAGAGTTCAGTCTAAATAGGGTTCAGGCTTATATTACATATTGTATATTTTGGAAGCGGCAAAGACTTTTAGATTTGAAGAAAACGACACTTTATTGATATTGTGTAGTTCATCTCATAATCCCTTCTTCGTGTTGTTAAGGTGGTATGCCTAGAAATAAGAGGACAAAATCTGAAATGAGATTTTTCGCTATTAATCGAGTAAAATTATCTGCCAATATATTTTTAATACATTTGCGCATGCCCAAATTCGCTAAGTGCCACAAATGATCCACAAATGATGTGGAAGGCTATACTGCTCCCGAGTAGTGGTTCATCCACTGTGGTTCATCCAGGGATCTTGGGATCCTAGACTAGCCTAAATGCCAATAATGATAAGCGTAGAGCCTACTGAGCTAGGTTCAAATTAAATTCTGTCTTCGTTGAGCTTAATTGGGCTGTACACAGTCTTCTTCTTAATATTTTCTTTTCATATTTCTTTTGAGTGCGGTTTTCTCAAAATTCTGGTTTGTAATTTCAAAACAAGATT
>JAYJMG010158268.1:0-10710 GCA_036873935.1 Stomotoca atra
CCGTTATTCAAAAGGTATCGATTTGGGATTCACAGGATTTTGTCTGCGATGCCAACCCACACCTTCCTTAAAAGCCGCCCTCTACCGGGAGAATCCACCGGAATTAATGAAATGGTACCTCGGATCAATCAGTTATAGCCAGGGTTTAATAGTCCCGCGGTACAGACCTTGATTTTCGGATCCACAACCACTTTTGTTATTAGTGATGGAGTTAACATGTAGCCTTCGTCCGAACTTCCTCGTGGCACATCGTGGCACATTAAAGCATAAACTGAAAATTTCAGCTTGAAATGTCAAATCATAAAACTTTGTGTCAAGAAATTGGATGCCTTGCTAGCGGAAATCTTAAAGCCAAAGGCTTCTTGTTTACTTTCATGTTTTTATACGAATTAGTATTAATTGTTGATATACACGCTTTTTGGAAAACAGGTAAATGTTTTAATAAAATTTTGTCCTTGCTAAGTAAATTATTCAATAAAACTAGTGCAATACAGTCATAAAATACATTTCTTAGGGGCTGCGTTTTTATTTTTCTTCCTGTCAGGTTCCCAACTCACGTGCTCATGGTGGTGTCGACCAATTTTAATCAACGACATCAATTTAAGTTTAAGTTTGTTTGTTTCATTCAGTCAGTAGAAATATATGTAGTAGTAAGTTGATTCTGTTTGAGCTAGCTAGAATTGCGACGATTTTGTATCATAGTGCTATAGGACCACTGAGCTGCTGTCCTGCATGGACTAGCATGTTCAAGGCTTGAGTCTATGGTGAAAACTTGCGGCACCCAGTGATTTAGTATTTAGTCGTGGATATTGGACCCATAGTCCTCTTAATGATCTGACACTGACGTCATCATATTTTATTAATTCCAAATTTATTCTTACAGGGAAAAGGTAACGTGATGACGTATTGGTTGACCGGGTGTGTCGAACCGCTCAAGAGACAAGCGAAACAAGACACCTTAGGTGAAAATCCGTTATATTCACTTCTCCATCGCAACTCTCCATCGTTGCGCCGGAAAAAAGCCATGAATGGTACTCCTCAAAATAGTCACCGAGGCTCTCCAGTACCATTCGGACATACATGGGAAAGAAACAATAGTTTGCGTGGTAGTCTGCGTGGCAGCAGTCTCAATGCGCCATTTTGCAATAAGAAAGAAAATGGCGCTGTGACAGCAGAGTTGGAACCTTTGATTCTTTCCCACTCCGTTCCAACTTAGTGATGCATGTGTTTTCAAGTGCAAGTGGATCCGAAAAAGCGTGTGGCCAGGACCTGTGGTGGTCAGTGGTTTATGAAAATAAGAGGCGTTACCAGCAAGAACATGTTTCAGCCAGAGGAACACTCCTTCACAGGGTGAAATTGTGACTTGGTTTTTTGTTCAATGAGATATATAAAGATATATTTAACAAAAGAAAACATCGACGGTGATGCATTCGCTACTAAATTATTCCAGAAACTTCATCAACAAAAAGTTCGAGAAGAAACGGTACATGTTAACTAGTAAATTTAATTTAAACTCGATTCTTGGTTCCATGGCAAATTATAATTCTCTTGAATTTGAGAGAGGCCTGAGCTGTCAAGGTGACCTAGTGAATTCCATATATAGTGCATATACATTAACGCATCAATGCTCAAATGACATTAGTATTTTGTGTTGTCTGTTCATTTGTTTATTTGTTTGTTTTGTGGATACAACGTTAAAAACATGTGACTTAAATCAATTTTATCTTTTACGCTACCGTAATTATTCGGAATATTGCTCTTCTCGAATAAGCACTTTCTGATAATTGCTTGAAGGACCAAATCTCAGTATTTTTGAACGTGACTATATTATGTTTTGATCATTCTCCTTTTTGAAGTGGTGTTTATGAAGGTGGCTGTAGCATTAAAGTTCCCTACCGTACAAATATGATGGCTGCTCAAAAGATCTCTAAATAGGTATGCTTTACCGATATACATTCAAGAATTTTTGCATGCATATACTCGAATAATTACAGTAATTTTGATGTATCTATATCAATTACCTCTTTTTTGTCTTAGCCCTCGTGCTACTTCAAAAGTGGTACTGAGGCTTTTTTGTTATTTTTAGACCAGTGATATTATGTTTCGTCAATGTGTTATATTTGCATGCGATTCATTGCCTTCCGACTGTTCCACTTGGAACTCCACTAATATTATTGGTGCTTTAAAGCTTTGCAATGGTTTCTTTGAATACACTTGTGAAACGGCCTGTGGAAGAGTTTGGAGCAAGCGAATCAATTTTACTGATTGACTTATGGGGGCTTTGTTCTGGTGCAGGCATTTTCCTTAGCGTTTCAGTTATAAGCTTTTCGAACTAATGAGTTCTGAATGTGCCAACAGATTCAATATATAAGTGAAAGAAGTATGTGAACCAAGCGGGCACATGGTCTAATGATCTTGCAACAACGTTATTGCGACGTCGTTTGACCATGATGTGCCCGCTGGAAACTTATTCTAATAAATCTTGGCTTGAACCAGATTATAATCTTTAGTAAATAACTGGAGTGGTTTGGTGTCTTTAACCGATCATTTGTGTAGTCACTACCCCCTGGAATTGGAAATAAAAATGAGTAAAATAATAAAGCTATGAGGGGGTACAACAGTAAATCGGGAGAAAAATAATTCCGAAAATACATGACATACACCTGAAAATTCAATTTTGTTGGTAAATGGCACAGGCTGAATTAATTAGATTCAGAAACTCACTGACGTGTTTGTTTTTGTTTGTTTTATTGATGTATTTGCATGTATAGATGCTTTATTTATTTGTTTTTTTTTCTGAACAATATCACAAATTTAATCTTTATTTTCTTTAGTTATTCAATTCAATATTTTTATATTTTTGTATTTTCCTAACCTTTGATTTTCTGATAATCAGAACTTTTTTGTTTGTATATTTACCTGTACAGATGTTTGTTTTATTTTTGTATTGTTTACCCAACGATGTCATACATCCCTAACTTCACGAAAAGACAAAATCTAAAAATAAAATGAAGCGAAATGAAGAGATATATGCGCCCGTCTACTGATTAAATTTTTTTGTGAAACCAGGGCGCTATTCTTTGTACATACTGATATTATAGGGCGTTGTGGTGAACAAAAGTATACCTCTTTGACGTGTGAAGGATACAAATTTCTTGACATCCGTTCTGTTGTTCTTGTTTAATGTTTGCGATTGATTGTACGATCTGTAATTTAATTCGCCATGAAAACTAATGTTTTATTTTTATATATTATATTATATATTCTAAATGAAATAGTTTCGTTTTTTTCCACTTTCCTTTTTAACAACAACTGGTGCCCGAGCCACGATATTTGTTGAAATAACCAATGTGCAGCTTTTGTAGAACATTTTCTTTTTTCGACCACCATCTATTGATAATCAAGTAAATCAATAGATATGTGGTTTTAAATGGTCAATCATCCAACTGGGCAAAAATCCTTGCTGGTGTCCCTCAAGGATCTATTTTGAGCCCTTTGCTTTTTCTTATATATATTAATGATCTCCCTTTAGGCATTTCATCTGATTGTAAAATGTTTTTGGACGATACATCTCTCCTCAGAGTTATCTTTGATCCCTTAAAAAATGCAGATGAATTAAATAGTGATTTGCAGAAGATAAATAAATGGGCCTACCAATGGAAAGTGTCGTTTAATCCAGATCCTTCAAAACAGGCACAAGAGGTTACTTTTTCTCGGAAACTTGTAAAAATCAATCATCCTGATTTGAAATTCAATGGCAACATTGTTCAAAAGTCCTCTAATCAGAAACATTTAGGATTGTTACTAGATGAGAAGCTATCTTTTCAGTATCACCTAAAAGAAAAGTTTGCATTGGCAAACAGAGGAATTGGAGTGATAAAAATGTTCTCTTCTTCTTTAAGTCGTAACTCCTTGTTGACTATTTATAAATCTTTTGTTAGACCACATCTTGATTACGGGGATGTTATATATCATCAACCTAATAATACGAGCCTTTGCGATAAAATTGAATCAATCCAATATAATGCTGCTCTAGCAATTACTGGTGCCATAAGGGGGACATCAAAGGAAAAACTTTATCACGAACTTGGTTTTGAATATCTCAATGACAGGAGATGGTTCAGGCGACTTTGTTGTTTCTTCAAACTTTTCTGGTCAAAATCGCCTGAATATTTATATTACATTAACATTTTCTCTAGCCATTAGTATCCCGGCAGGTACATCGTGGTCAAACGACGTTGCGACAACGTTGTTACAATGATGTACTTGCTGGGTATAGAATCAGAAATAACTATCCGAAATGTCTGGTTTAGACTTTGTTCGGTGATGTATAGTCTTAACCTCATTCTCAGAACCTTTTTGTCTTTCTTGCTTATGACTAATCGAAAAATGATAAATGGTCGTAGGGATGGAAAATGATAAATGGTCGTAGGGATGAAAAATGATAACTGGTCGTAGGAATGAAAAATGATAACTGGTCGTTGGAATGAGGCTTAATCAGTGTAATCTTCGCAACATATCTCAAAGTATTGGCCCATTTTCTTTAAAACCTCAGTTATAATGGAATGCAGCCTTTTGATTGCTTGTTGTTGAACAAGCAACGTCTTGTAATTACATTTCACCGCTTTTCACTACTTATTTTCCAACTTTTCCAACAAAATTGCTCACATCCACAAAATATTGATACGTCATACATGTAGATGGAGAGTGTGGTACACTTGGCAGCACGAACATCGTCAATCGTATAATTAATGAATACTCTAAATGTATGTACAATGCGATGTGAATTATCACAGCTTGCAGTAGGTCGGTTTACACTTGTTTTCGCATTTCGGAACTTTTAATTAGTCGAGACAACGATGATTGCTAAGTAGATCATTAATCTTACGGGGGTAACTTAGCCTCATACAAACGAATTAAATGGGCAATATTTTACGTTTTAATACACCCGTCGATGCAATTTAATTCGTAGTTGCGTCTTATCCGCATCAAACTAATTTCATGAATAACAAAAATGGCTGCATCGAAGACTTGTAAATTTAAACATGTGTTAGCAATCGGTTGTTTCATCGTTTGTGTTTTGCTTTGCATATCATGTTTTGGGAATGTGTGGCTGAAATATCACACCGATCAACTCATCCACAATGTTTATACGGAACGATTTTCTTTTCCAGCCAACGCAGGCAACATAAGCACGATAGGTTTGTGGAAACTTTGTAACGAAGATTTTTGCTTTTCAATAACAGACGGTAGTAATGATTTACCATGGTTGACTGCTGCTCGTATTTTGGCTACAGTATCCGTGGTCAGCTCATGTTTATGCTGTTTCATGGTATTGATGGCTTTTGTGTTGTGTTGTTGTGATCAGTTAGGAACGCATGCACTGAACATTACGCTGATGATTTCTGGATGTTGTATGCTAGCATCGTTTGTTGTGTATTACCATAACAATAAAGACCATGTTGAGGAGGGTGACAAATGGTACGGTTGGAGCTTTTATGCAGCCGGAGTTGGCGCTGGACTTGCTATATTTCTTTCATTGCTTGGAACTGTTTTACAAGTGATTAGAAAATGTCGAAGCAGAGTTAACGAGAAGTATAAGATACGGTTATGAAAAAGGAATTGGGTAATTGAAGCCAATAAGTGCGGGATGCTATTGTGCTATGAAATTAATAGTGACAACCTATCTAACAAACAACTAGTGGTCGAGTTTCTTTGGTTATTTGAGCGTCGTGTGACCATGAATGGTGGTTAGTTTATTTTTCACACCATCGAAAACAAGGACTTGAACTAATCGTTATAGGAAATTTAATACGAAGAAGTAACTTTAATGGTATAAACTACAATTTGGGCTTTGCTTTCCAAATAAAAGAGTTTTTTTAAAAGAAAAATATTGTTTGCTATGGCTATTCATAATGTATACTCTCTATTTGCCATCATACGGTTTAACACAATGCCACCAACTTATTTCAGAGACCTCGTATCAGAAAGAGAAACACGACCCAGGAAACGAGGTTGCAATTGCAAGGTTTCTGTTTATGGAAAGGTTAAATCATTCGTTGTAATTTTTCGTTGTAGCTGATTATAAAAGTGCAATAACTTTCTTATTATTATTGGCCGCAATTTCCACGTTATATTGAAGGCTATCCTAACGGCTGGTTATTCAACTTTATGGATGCACTTACAGCTTCGTCGCCCCACTGTAACGCTATTCACCATTTATTAGCGATAACCTGAGAAAATATAGTAAGACGCAACACTTCGTGAATTCGAACCATTAAGCTCTCATCCTTAACGCTCTAGCACAGCTTCAAAAAGAAATTTCCTTTTTTGTACAAAAGCTCTAGTGATTTTTTTTTAATTTTAGAATTCACATCAAAGTGTTGAATTAATTTCATAAAACCAATACGTTTTAGCAAAAATAAGATAAAACCTACGGAGCTGCAGCAAGTTTGATCAAGTACGTACAGGTTACAAATAACAGTAAAACTAAACCCTAAGTCACTTTTATGCCGATCTTTATTCCACCATTTTTCTTCAAGGTTTTGAAAATGTTTTAAACAAATATTTATCGACGGTTATTTTAACGCCATGTCACACAAAAATTGACGCCAATAAAAAGGGCGGCGTAACGTATCAACGCACAGGAACCCTTTTTTTTAATTTTTGATTTTTCAGCTGCACAAATAAAAAATGCTTTATTTAACTTTTTTAGCTTGGAATAGTCGCAGCAGAAAATAGTTCAAAGAGTTTTGGGCATAAGAGACAACCATTGCTTGAGTGAAGTAATTACTAGTGATATAGTTCATAGCTGTTCTGGACATATCACAAAGCACATTTAAAATTTAGCGGCGATATTTATTTTAGGTATTCTCATTCTAGAAACAGTTTCTGATGCTGAGTCTGATGTACAGTTTCAATACTAAGAGAGGAATGACTAACATCTTTCCTGGTCTAAGCTTTCTTTAACACTCTACACTTTTTTTGTGCTATTGTTGTTCCTTGTATTGTGTATTTGTTTGACGTAAAAAAGTACAGTAGACTCTCTCTATCTCGAACTCGAACTCGCAAGGGACCAAGGAATTTGTTCGAGATAGAGAGTAGTTCGAGATAGAGGGAGATAATTAGGCTGAAATCAGTGGAAGGGACCGATAAAGATGTTCGAGATGGACATTAGTTCGAAATAGAGGGTGTTCGAGATAAAGAGAGTCCACTGTATGAACACATACCCCATACATAGGAAACGAATGGACAACACTACTTCCAGGTTTGAGATTCTTCGGCTCACAGCACAACGGCTAAACTACTACGCCACTTTTATCAGAGTTATTTTTTTCATATTTGCGACCCATAACGAAGGGTCGGTATTCAACGGTTAGCTTTGTCATTGGGATGGAAAATTTAATGTGATTAGTGAAACAGGTATGGTGTATCTCGGGCTTATTTTTTGGGAGGTCAAAAGTTTCGTCTCTTCAAATGTTGAAAATTGGTTCTATTGAATGCTACATCGATTTAAGGAACATATTGGGAGTTTGGGCTTTAAAGTATGACTGGTTGTTTTAAAATTCACAAAAGAAAGTGGTCTGGGTACTAAAGAAGAGTTAAATTTGGGCGTAAAAATTATAAATGATGGTACTTTACATGGATGACAAGCACACCATTCTTGATAAAAAAGAATATTATATCTGCAAGAAGCGTTTTGGCTAATTAATGCGAATCCCAATACGTTCATTAGGATACTGGTTTATCAATGTTTACAATTTATCTCATTTCCAGACTTCAATTTCGTTGGGCCATCAGTTACGTAGAAGGTAGTGTAATTCAGGACATGCACTTGTAGTAGATGGTAATGGTAATCTCTTGCTCTGAAACTATACTGTAAATACATTCTCAGAAAATAACACTACTGTAAAGAAGTACTCAACGTTTAAACATTAAACGACGCCAGCCTTGATTCGCATAGCACATTTCTCACCATCGCAAATGGATGGAAGCATAGAAATATTTCTAGGGCGGAAGTTTAACTTTTTATCTATGCTTTCTCAGGGTCGTTGTTTTTGTCGACTGAACGTGAAAACTGAACGTGTGGTAACAGGTGATGTCATCAGGTTTACCAAAGCTCCTCGGTTGGTGTCTAACGTTGAACATAAGAATTCATGCACGACACATTTTATAAGAAAAGGCTTTCGCTCCATGTGTTAAAAAAAGAACCATAAGTACGAAGCAACCATAAGTAACAAGGCAATCGCGAGTTGAAACACAACTTTCAGTCCTTCGCTTCGTTTCTCGTGAAAACGCTGCTGAAATTCGGATTTCGAATTACTATTTGGAAATTTCTCCTCTGGCACCGGAACATTTAAAAATGAACAAAGCGGCTCCCATCCGTCGCTAACTTTAAACACAAGTAGTCTATCTTTAGGAATCGTTTTCTTTACTTCTTCAGTCCATTTGTAGTAAAATGCTTCTCCAGAACCGTTTAAACATGAATCGATCATTTCTCGGAACGCGTCGATTTTTTCGATATTCCAAAGCATTATGGTATTGACTGGTAAATATTTAGTGATAGCCCGAAGCCAATGAAAAATGACATAAGGGAAGGATTTGTAGGAAAGCTGAATGACAATGATGGTCTTCAACATGGAATCCACCCAGGATTCAGGGTCTCTTTCAGTTAGAATAACCTTTGCATGTGGAAACACACGCATCATTCTCTTATAGCTCAAACTCACTGGAACATCAACAGCCGCTGTGTAACCGTTTGAAATAAAAAGTCCTTTTAACTCGTCATCATTCATTCTACCATCGCAAAACTTTGTCCATTCATTTTGATGATTAAACGACTCAAGCATGTGGTGACATTTTCCAGGTAAGAGAATTTCTAAGGCATACTTTAAAGATAATGTTCCAGTTCTTGGCAAACCAACACCGAGCGCGGAAATTGTCTTGTTTTCGTCTTCCTGCTCTCCAACCATGGCGACACTTCTACTAAAGATGCTTCTTTGCTTCTTTTCTGGTTCGATTTTGGAAAACTTTTTCTTCAAGTAAATAGATTCAGATGCAACAAGTAAGATCACGGTAAGATAAAAACTCGAGAATGTTTTCGGATTCCAGAAGCACTTTATCTGAAATATAGTTAAAGATCTTAGTTTCCAGACCGTTTATTTTATTTGCTCAGTAAATGCACAGAGTAACCATAAAACGAGGTTGCTAATGTAAAAAGATCCTTAATAAAATATGTGACTGTATGTGAATACAACGAATGTAGCTTCGCGTATCCAATGACAACTAATTAAACAAGCGTACAGTACTACTCGACAAACTTGACAAAATACGAATGTCTTAAGAAGTGTAACATTAAAAGAGGCTCGAATAAATTTCATAGCACCTCGTTTCCTCTTGATAATATCTAACTCGACCCCAGCGATTTTTGTCTTCTCGATGGTTTTGGTCGTCGTCCAGTAGTCAAAAAGAGACAAGAAGTTTTGGGGCCGAGTGTGAATATCTAAAAAGGTTGATAAAAGAAATAAAGCTGAAAATTTGTGAATAATAAAAATTCATTAAGACAATAAAAAATCTTGACATGTAACAAAAAGTATCTTGCCAACTGAGATTTTCACAAGATGTATCAGTATATTCTGTGATTGCTTCATGGTCAAACGATGATCAACTTTCTGACAATACTGCTAAGTCATTTCACCGCCAATACAAACTGAACTTAATTATGAAACTTTAAAAGTACTAAAATAATATAAGAACCCAGCAGGCACATCATGGTCAAACGACGTTACAACAAGACATTGCTAGCACGTTTTCGCAACGCCGTTTGACCATGATGTGCATGAACGCTCCGAGTATCATATGCAACAAATCGTGAACACGAATTACTACGGTCGCCTTCAAAATATCTCCTATAAAAATATTTAATGATTTCACAAGACAAACCACAATCACTCAAAACTAACACTTAAACGTTCTTACAAAGCACAACTTTGATCCCAGGATTTTTATCTGCTTTTTGATTATGAGACTGTGCATAGCCAAAAAGAGGAAAGAAAAACCTGGCATTGAGGTTGACAAAAACAGTTTAATCACAAAACCACAAAATGATATACGTTTTTTTATAAGGAACTAAGCTTTTATGTCTATAGCAAGTTTCGTACAGATTTGCCACGTGTTTAAGTGCATATAGCTTCATGTACAGCTGAAATAAGCTCTCATTTTTGAGATATTGAGTTTATAAGGGAGTATGAGCGGCTTACCGTAATTATTCGACTTACCGTACCCCCACCCCCACACCACCACCCCCATTCGAATAAGCACACCCTACTAGGCGGATATCTTGTTCAATATAAGCACACCCTTGTTATGCATAATCCCAGGCAGATTATTCATGAAAATGTTACAGCTAGGAGGATAGAAAAGTGATGATGTTGTCGACGATGATATTCTTGACGTTTAGTGCTTTGCACTGAAGTAGCGCTTCTTCACAAAAAATGTTTCGATCAAAACCCATTTAGTTCAACCGTTCAACTCTCCAATATCTATTACCACTCATTCCTTCGGGTTAAGCGCACTTCCTCGATTATTTTCATTTTCAAAATTTGAGCCAGTTTGGCATAATTTGTCCCGTAGGTTGTGTTAAAAAGAGAAAATTGACTTACGCATTGACATAAGTTCTAAATATCAGTTCTATGCGTTTTGTAATTGCAT
>JAYJMG010158377.1:0-12423 GCA_036873935.1 Stomotoca atra
AGGAAAAAAAGCGCAACCAATCAGATTTGAGCATACGCGACGATCATCATAAAAATCGTCTAGTGGAGATCCGGCTTAATAGGGAGATTAAGGCTTCTGTAAAGAAAAAAAAAATCAGATGTTCAAAAATTTAGATTTTTGGATGTAGTATGCATTAGACTTCAAATTTTCACATGCAATAAATTTCACATGTATTTCTCAAGAGCTCAAAAGAATAATTTAGCACACTGAACCGTATTTCAGAGAAGTGTAATTCGACCCATTGAAATGGAGACCAGCATGACGAAGATATGCTTTTTAGGATAATATTTGAAACATGTTTTTCTGAGAGACATAATTCATACACAATATTAACCAATAAGGAGCTCCTGTCTCCATGGTATAACAAAAAAAAATTATATCCATGTGATCAGCAAACATTTGAGAATAATCGTGTGTCAGAGTTTTCAATGTAATTATGCAGTTTTGAAAATATTATGTTACAAAATGATGAACGCAAAGTAATATCTTTATAAAACATATCTTTGAAATGGATTAATTACTCAAAAAGTGCTGACAAGCGATTTTAGAACAAAGCATCGGCTACATAATCAAGTGAATTTTAGATCAAAATAATACTTCCTTGTGAGACAGGAACTCCATGTGAAGAAAAGTTCCATTTAAAAATCGAGCTCATTTTTCCAAACACTTTTGATTTTCATAAAATTATTTTACATTTATCATTAAGAGAAAGGAATAAGCTTTTGGAAAATACCATATTTTGTCGAGTATAAGACACATCCTTGTATAAGACGCATCCTTGTATAAGACGCACCCCTATCCCAGTTACACATTTCCAGGCAAACAGCTTTTACCTTGTACATATAAGACGCATCCTTTCTTTTATGAAAGGTACAGCTCATATCCTCACAGGGTTTATACGCAATCAGGGAAATCAAGAAATGTTGAAATTTTCATTCAAAATCAGGGAAAATCAGGGAATTTGTAAATCCAATCTGGTATTTTATTTGCCAAAATGTTTCTGTATTTTTCTGTAGCAACTGTATAAGTATTTTTTTTCCAATCACTGTTAAATATTGATATCGTTTTCTTAGAGAAGTAAAATTAAATGACAGCATTATATTATATGTGTTATACATACATTTATAAAGGTTATGATATACATTAATACATTAATCTAATGTTGTTTTATATTGTTCAGGAAATCAGGGAAATCAGGGAAAAATGATGTAGATTAAGACTCAAAAACCAGGGAAAATCAGGGATTTTTTTGTGAAATATCTGTATAAACCCTGCCTCAGTTGATATGACCTACAACTTCTGTATTCCATTAAACTAAAGTGGCTTCTGTATTATTTGCGTTTTCTTTGTTTGTTAAAAAGTAGAAAAATTTATTTCTCAGTCTTACCGTGGATAAGACGCACCCCCAAAGTATGAAGAATATTTATGGAAAAAAGGTGCGTCTTATACACGGCAAAATACGGTACTTGTATTGAAGCATTATTTTGAAAACTTGATAAGATAAGCAGTGGCTAAGCGAAGTATCACCGGACAATAATGTTGTCTCTTCTCATTATTATTTTTTGCATCAAATTGTATGCCCATAACAATATTTACCATATTGATAAGATATGGCTTGATAAAAAATTTTATTTTACAGGAATCTTAATAGAACCTGAGTATTACCTCTAGTAAGATAGGAATGATTGAAATCAATGCATGGCTTGGTCAAAAGTTCTAGAGAACAGAAGAAGGAAGTAAACCAGAATGGATCTTGCCAAAACTTTTTTGTTTCTAATGATGCATAGATTAAGCCCTGAAAGGTTGAGGAGCAGAAACGCCCCCAGATGTATTAACGTTTTAAAATCCTGAGTTGGTTTTACCCTGGAAAACTCTGCTGGTTCGTTGAATATCTCGGAATTTAAAGACTTACTTATGTTACATGTAACAATTATCATTTTACAATCCAGTTGATAAAAGAACGAAAAAAGTTAATTATGAAAGAAAAATAACACAATTTATCGACTCATTCTTGTTTTTTTCTCGAGCTTTTGGTGGTGACTTCCACCATCGTCAGTACAACAAATTTTTCAACGAAATAAAACAAATTTTTATACAATTATACGCAACTAATTATATAAAATTGTATCAAAAATGATACCAAATAATGGAAATCACGATAAAAATAACTAAATTAATTATCATTTTATAATTATTTCTTTTCGCCATTAATATAATGAAACTTACATTACTGTAAGTTAAAATTTGTTTATTAAAGACAATATTTGTTTTTCATTATAATCATTTTGTTTTTCATCTATTTTCAACCTATTCATCTTGATAGACAATGCTTTCAAACTCCTTGATCTGATTTCCATTTTGGTAGAAAAATGTTCCCCTGAAAAAACTCTTCACTGGTCATTCCTTATAAAGGGGATACTGTAATAGCTACCATTAACATTTCACTATTTCCAACAAGTTTGTATGCTCTAATTGAATTTAAGCTTGCCAAGTAAATTGAAGACAAAAGCTATTGTTGACTTTGACCTGATTCTGAGGCTAATGCTCAATTTCATTCTTTTCTCTTTATGGTCTGCTGATTATTTCAGGTAGTGCTGGACGAAAAGCAAGAGAAACTTATGTTATTGACAGTTGTAGCTTTTGCTTTACAATCAAAATTAGTTACACCAGTAAAGATAAGAGCTTTTTCTAACTGTTTGTTTATTTATATACTGAACAATTGTCCATCGTTTTTGCAAAAGGGTAAAATGGTAAAATGGTAAAAAATCATATGTATATCATAAAAGCAATAATCTGGACTGGGTTCTCACAAACCCTTTTGTTGATGAAGTGGCTCAGTGGATAAGAACTCAGCACACAGTTCTGTCATACAGCCGTGCTGGTTTGAGTCCCTGAGTCGCGGAGGCAAAGGGATTTGGAGATCCCAGCTCCTGATTAACAACTGTTCCTGTTCATATAATATGCACTCATCATGGCTCTACTTATCTCAAATATGTATATAATATTTATACATATAAAAGAGTTAAAAGATATAATATGCATAACTCTTTAACTCTTTTAACTTGTTCTCTACTTCGTTGGTTATTCCCATTTTATATCGTGTTTTGAAATTTGAAAATGGACTGTTATGATCATTCATTGTATAAATTTACTTGCTCTTTTCTCTTCCTTCTTTTCTTTTCTTTTTCTTTTCTTTTTTTTGTTGTTGATTGCGCCAGTGCTAATTCTTTTATACAAAAAGACGGCAGACAGCTAATAATGGCTTTCCTTTGATCATTATAAACTTATTATTACTTATCATGTATCTATTTATTTACTTAATTCAGTCTGTATCAACTGTGTTTTGTACAATATGATAATTAAATAAAAGTTTAAAGAGCATTTTGAATATAACCATGTGATGTTTTAATGACTTTCTCAAACAACAATCATGGGAACATGACAAACTTTTATTAAAATTTTCTTCGTGTTCACGATAACAACATCAGATATATCTTTACCTATAATATTTTCTTAACAACACTGTTAAGTATACGGCAAACTTTATTATTGACCGTTGAAATTCATTATCATGTGCTTCAGATTAGAGAAGGACAGTAGTAGAATTAAGGAATAATGATGTTTGTACTATTGCTGCAAGAAAGAAAAATATAAAAATAAAAGCCCTATATTTTATCTTATTATCCATGATTATCACTTGGTCTGGGTTTTAGCAGACATCATCATGAACAAACTAGACTTCACTCACCACTTCTTTGGTTAACAATAAAACGGTCGAATTTTCTGCTCAATATATGTTGATGACACCTTGCTTGTACTTAAAATGACTGTCGTCAGTAATGTTCAACAGCTTAGCACTGTGTGCCTAATTTTTGGTTCACAGTTTATACATTTGAAAACGAAACCTTCCACTTATCAACAAAATAGGTCTTTACATTAACTACATCAGTTGTGGAACTATAGTGTAACCTAGAGGCAACCTTTTGCATCTTGTGCTTCAGGAATATGCTCTCAGTGTAAATTAATTGGAGAGATTAAAGTCATTAGAAAGTTTGCATCATGGATTGACAAGTCGTGTTTGCAACTCAATTATCCAAAAGGCTTTGAATTCTCCACCTGTTGAAAATGTGGATACCTTATTTTGCTAACAAAGGTCTTTCTTTTGATTCCGATTTTGATTACTTTTGATTTCCTTTGATCCCGTCTTGCTTTTTTGGTAGTTTGGATTACCAGAGAAGCCTGCAAGTTTCTCGTGAGATGAAAATCAATTCGTATGCCTTGCTTTAATTCCTATTTATCTGATTTTTGTTGTTTTTTCAATAAGATGCTGACCTTTATTTCTGATGGATGCACAAACACATTCCCTTGAAGATGCTGACCTTTATTACTGATGGATGCACAAACACATTTCCTTGAAGATGCTGACCTTTATTACTGATGGATGCACAAACACATTCCCTTGAAGATGCTGACTTTTATTACTGATGGATTCACAAACACATTCCCTTGAAGATGCTGACCTTTATTACTGATGGATGCACAAACACATTTCCTTGAAGATGCTGACTTTTATTTCTGATGGATGCACAAACACATTTCCTTAAAGATGCTGACCTTTATTTATGATGGATGCACAAACACATTTCCTTGAAGATGCTGACTTTTATTTCTGATGGATGCACAAACACATTCCCTTGAAGATGCTGACCTTTATTTCTGATGGATGCACAAATACATTCCCTTGAAGATGCTGACCTTTATTTCTGATGGATGCACAAACACATTTCCTTGAAGATGCTGACTTTTATTACTGATGGATGCACAAACACATTAGGAAAAGTGGTCAATAAGTCTGTGCACGAATGTTTTTTGCTCATTTCTGGCGACGAAAAAGACCATTTCTTAACACCCCTTAAATTCCGACTTATTGAACTTTTTTACCCAGTCCTCATCACATGTGTAGTAAAAATCTTCCCTGATTCTACACAAGACAGAAATTATACTCAGTTTACTTGTCCTGGAAGTTCATAACAATGTTTTCATGCAAAATGCTGTTAGCTAGGCAGGAACTCAAGACCAAACTCTCAAAACTTTAGAAAGTTCTTTATTGTTAAACTTTTTTTCATTCAAATGGATATGATCCATTTCGAGGTGAATTCTGAAGGAAATGTTCATTGTTGCGGATGCAATTGGCTTGATTGAGTCCCATTGATGAAATGAGATAAATTGTTGACATCGCTCTAGCTCATATACTGGCCACTTGGTAGCAGATTAGACACATGCATCGTATTTCCAGATGAAACAGACATCTGTGCATGCAAACAATCTCAATCTTTTTACGTCAATCCTGGTTAGAGATACCAGTTGATGACAAATGATCTCAAAAGTAAAGCTAATTGCAGTAAATGACCAAGATTTTGGTTGATTGTACAGACTGAAAATTGCATGAAACTTGTACTAGCAAGAAAGATATTGAAGGTTTTGGAAATCTACTTTAATAATTATGGGCTCATAAATTTCACTTGTCAAAAAACTCTAAGACACTCTCATTGAAATCCATCAGCGACTGTTCGTGAACAATGCACCAATATCTCACATTAATCTTGCACAAAGTAATCTTCGGATAATAGACAGAAGTGTGAACTGGAGCATCTTGTTGGTAAAAGAGGATTTGAAAATCAAGAAGTAAAAACCAGTTGTTAGCAGTGGTTTGAAAGCCTACAAAGAAGTAAAAACCAGTTCTTAACAGTGGTTTGAAAGCCTACAAAGAAGTAAAAACCAGTTCTTAACAGTGGTTTGAAAGCTTTACTTGTAAAGTTTCTTGTCAACTCTGGCTATGATGTTATTCAAAATAAAGTTGAATTATCATTTGATATGAACTTGTTGTTTGATTTGAATCCCCAGCGTAAATTTGTTTGGTTTGTCATTAATTTTTGCCGCAGAGGCACTTCTTGCTGGACAGGCATGTGCACGTAACATATCATACCAGAAGAAATCTCACAAATTTTCGTACGAACAAATTCTTATCACCTATGTCTACTTTGCAATGTTTTAATCAACAATCAGAACGGTATCCATTTTTGTTTACTGTAATAATTAAGTGCACCTAATTCTTCCTGATGCATATCACTTTTCCTTATTCAATCGCGTAGTTCGCGAGTGTTTGAAACACCCTCGAAAAAAATGGATCCATAACTTTTTTGAAGTTTTTTGGTAAATTACACAACATTACACGTGCTCTCCTACATACGTCAAATTTGTATATAGAACACCTAGTAAAAAAACAAGCAAGGTGGAGGGCTAAAATTTGTAAAAACAACCTCGTGTCATAACTTGCAGCTTCTGTAAAATAGACCCTTGGTAATACAAGATGAAAAAGTGGAGAGGGATGTTTTCGCAAGCGGAAGAACGGTTTAACAAAAATGAGTTGAAGTATCACTGTTTACGATCGACAGAAAGAATGGAATTAACACTTTAACATGCAATAGAGCTGGAAAGGAATTTAACACTGAATGGTCAGATGTTTAGAAGTGCAAGTTTTAATCTGAAAAAAACACACTTATTTTGAAAGGAATAATTATTTCAAAAACAATGACAAAGTGTTCTACAGTATACTATGAACACGTAAATGTAATAAATTCGACAGTTCGATAAATATTCTCGTTAGGGTAACTTGTTTTAACTTAGTTTAACTTTTCTTTTGAAAAAACAAAAAACTCTTAAAAAAACAGAAACTTTCAGCATCAAAATAACATGGTGCCCATTGTAATTTTGCTTCGACTCGTCTGATAAAACAAATATCATTTGAAGATGAGTTCAAATGATCAACATCGTCGAAGGTGTGCTATGCAAAACTGCAACAAAAAACCTTTTTGCCAGGGGGTGATATTTATTCTTATTAACTGGTGATTACGTCATCCGGTTAATACGGAAAAATAGCGCAATCTCATTGGCTCAGACGCCTTAACGACGGGCTTTATATTTCACGGTATAGACCGCTTGCATCGACAACGCGATATGGTCGCTTAAAAAGTAGACAAAACGCTAAGATTGCAATGTAATGACTTCCTTCACGAGAAAAGAAAAACATGACCTCGGGCAATATTTCTCTGTACAGACCGGCAAAACAGTTAATATTGTATTAATATAAGTATCAAATGTGACCAACATTTTATTTGCAACGTATTAATTCGACAGAATTTAAAATGCACATGTATTTTTCAACATAACCAAATAAGAAAAATCAAAGCGTTTATGCTTGTGAAATAACTTGAAACCCAAAATTTTCAAATTTATTGCTTCTCGCTTATGTACCCAACAGCGTTGATTAACTTCCATGCCAATACAATATGTCATGGAAATTGTCAATATAAGCAAAATTAATTCTTATAAAAGTAGCACGAATTTCACTTTCCCCCCAACCTCGAACCCAGGGCTTCTTCTCATTTTTGATAAAGTTTATCAAAAAGGAGAAAAACCTTGGGTTCGAGGTTGCTTTCCACCACCGTCCATGTTTCTCTCCAACGCGATTGTTATAACGCGTACAGCGTTTTCTTGTTGCATTTTGATTTCTATTTTGATTTTTGGTTCTGGGAAAAATGTAGAAATAATAAGAAGAAAAAAGTGCATTTGAACATTAAAATGTGTAAGACTGACCCCCTGGAAATTGTTTGTTTTCAATATGCTTTTTCCTAAAGAAACCAATCAGAAATACTTTGCGTTAGGAGATGTCACCAATATTGTGCGATTAGAATAGGGGTGATTCATTTTTAATATCTGTTTTGCTAATGGATAAACTTAGTAGCCATGCCGAAGGAAAGAGCTTAGGTTTTAATTTGCAAAGAAAAAATGCAAAAAAAGTTAGCAGAAGCAGAAGAAGAGGAACTCTTCAGATCAAGTGTGTTATCTAATACACAAGGTTAATGTTCTTGTGACTAGGCTAACAACAATACTACTCACAAATTCTCTCAATCATGAAAAACCAACCCCGGCTTATGCAACGAACGATGAAAATGTGAAACCAAACGTGCCATATGCTAAACAGGCAACTATGAACACAACTAGCTTCACATTTCGTTATGATGAAAAGCAATTTATAAAATTTGCGTTAAGAGATAATATCATTAGCGGAGGCAGATTAAGCGGTAGCTATAGCTAGTATATTAAAACCTAAAGTGTGTTGTGTTGTTGAAAAATCAAGAGCATAGTCGAAAATATCCTCCATAAATGTTGCAAAACAAGTGTCTCCATGAACATGCTGTTTTATATTGGGTGTTATACATTTGCTGCTGACACTGTTTTTCCCCATTGTTAAGCTAGAAAATATTACCTTTAGATAGAAAAAGAACAGGGAATCTAGGGTCAAGCGAATTATACCACAGATGCTGTAAAGTATATTTGGTATAATTCAAAAAAATTCAAAATTGTTTCATACTCGCAAAAAGACCGTTCTTTTTCGGATTTTTGTTAAATGTTTTATTTTCTTTTGAACATGTTTTTACATTTAAGTAAACCTATTAGGCAGCGTACAATAAATAGGTCTACTATAGAGCAGTTACTAATGCTGATATATATCTCTCAGAGGAAACTGCGAAAAAATTATCATTGAGATCACCATTTGATTTGAAGAAGTTTTTATTATAATGTTTTCTGAACCACTTGTCTCTTGAATTATTAAATTCCATTCTGGTAGCATTCGACTATTTGTTGCTTTGTTCTCTTTTAGTCTCCTGTTTCGAGTTTGTGCACCATAAAAAGGTACTTCACGTGAAAATTGGCGAGGAAGCAAAGTTTGTTTGGCATTACAATTTATCTGCTGCAGAAACAGTTCAAAGTTATGAGCTGGGGTACTACCCGAAGGACTATGAGATTTTGGCGGTTAAGTCTGGCGTGAAAAAGACAGAGAAAAACAAGAACAGTGAATTGGCACAATACTCACGCATAAAAATTGATATGAAATTGAGTTTTGTTGAGCTGATCATAACGACAGAAATGCAGTTGGACATGACCAAATTTGAATGCTTAATAACAACAAATAAGGAGAAAAAATCTGTCCTTACAACGTTACAAACCGTGTGTAAGTTTTAGAGGCCGTTAACATGATACTCGAAGTGAATTCGAACCGGTTTGAAATGAAAAAATTCACTTCGGTGCCTGGTGTGTTTCTTACAAGTGTTTACATGACTTCTGGCGAAGTGAAACTCACTTCGGGTGTAATTTCACTTCGGTCATGCATAAATTATCTTTTTTAGAAGGTTGAGCATGCACAATTAAAAAAGTGTCAATCATTATAGCTGAAAAAGGTGAGAAATCGCACTTCACCTAATCCATGTAAACAGCAAAGAATTTTCAAAAGGTTTGAATCTCAAATCGGTTTGAGTTCACTTCGGGTTTCATGTAAATGGACCCTTAGTGTATGTATGTATTCGCCTTAATCTTTATTGAAGGACTCCATAGGTGTCAAGCAAAATGTTATTTAATTATTTTTTGATCTATTAACAGGCTGTTTGGCAAAAAAAATTCAGTAATTGGTATCTCTCTTGCAATTTATATTATCTCTGGGTGTGTAACATATGCGCACAGCATGCAAAAGATAAGAGCATTTTATTTTATAGTGTAAATGCTTGAAAGTTTGTGATTGATGGTAGGCTTTAATTTGTTCTTTGTACATATTTTTTCTTTAGCTGCACCTGAATTTCAGCATTACTTACGATCTCCTGTAATAGTTAAGGAAGGCGATTCTGCCTCCCTGTATTGTAGAATTATTGCAAAGCCAGTCGCTACAATGAAATGGTATAAATTTGGTTTGTTGTTACCAGACAAGAATCTAACAAGCTGGGACTTGGCAAATATTAAAAGAGAACAAGGAGGGAATTACACATGTGAAGCATCAAATATTGCTGGGAATGTATCTTATACTATAACTGTTATTGTGAATTGTAAGTAGTGTACCTCTCAACATATTCATCCTGACAATAGAAATTAATTGTCTGAACACATTGCATGTTAGATCTTTATGGAAAACATTTTGTTTAGATAAACCAGAAATTTTGGAGGACTCGTCAACAACTAAAATTGGTAGTTTTATTGGCAACAAGAATCCAATTTTCTTACAATGTGCGGCCATGGGTGTACCAGCACCTGTGTACAAATGGCAAAAGCAAGGAATGTCCCAGATTGTTACCAATGGGACTTTTGAGATTACCGAGACAAACAAAGGCACTTTCGACACATACATTTGTGAGGCACGAAATGATCTTGGTGTTGCCAGACATGTGGTGAATGTCGAAGAAATAAGTAGGTGATCTCTCATCTCACCAATTATTGTCTTTTGATTGTTGTTCCCTCAGGCGGTGATTTTCTTGATGCATTCTTCCTTACCAATATATATAATTAATTGACTCTGCGGTAACACAAAAGGCTTTGGTTTCGTCCATTTTCATTTTTTTTTTGTAGCAAATCAGTCGAATTAGCGTGACGTGCTGAACATTTTAGACTGGATACTAACAAAAAACTTTAAATTTCAATACCCCCAAGCGAGGCATCACTTTGGGCTGAAATTGACAGATGCAATC
This sequence comes from Stomotoca atra, assembly GCA_036873935.1. Lineage (NCBI taxonomy): Eukaryota > Metazoa > Cnidaria > Hydrozoa > Anthoathecata > Pandeidae > Stomotoca > Stomotoca atra. The sequence goes on from JAYJMG010158377.1 coordinate 10,596, forward strand.
AATGCCATCAATGCCAATTGTTCTTGCTTGAGGTGCAACATTTCACGCCCATTGATGACGTCATAATTTGGATAAATTTAGTACTAGGACTAAATCATGAATATCTCCTCAACAAAGCTTCGGTACTTCGGTACCACTTAACTTGGCAGGTGGCCTCATTTACTGAAGACCTTTGACAATAAAGTTAAATTTTGTGACCATGCCTATTGATGACGTCACGATATGAGTAAATTTGGTGCTGGGAGTTTATCCTTAATATCTCCACAACAAAGCATTGCTAACCACCAAACTTGGCAGGTGGCATCAGCTTCAGAAGACCTTTGGCAATGAAGTAAAATTTTATGACCACAATTGTTGACGTAATAAATAGGCCCAAAAGGGCCTAAAATTTAAAAATGCTCTGATTTTCTTGAAAATTTGCACAAGTAACAATTTGAGGATGCTGATTTCAAATCCGGGGGTCATTTTTTTGCCAAAACTTGGTGTTCGAACCCATATTTCAGCCCAAAATTAATAATCATCTGTTTTTATTGAAAATTTGCACATAACACAATTAGAGGGTACTGATTTCTAATCTGGATGTTGTTTTTCAAAACTTGGTCAAAAGCTGGCGGTTCTGACCCATATTTCGGCCAAAATTAACAATGCTTTGTTTTCTTGAAAATTTATACCTAAAGAACAATTCAAGGTGCTGATTTGAATTTACTTGTCTTTTTTTTAATTTAGGTTTAGGTCTAAAAAGGTTAATTGTGGTAAATAAGCAGAAAGACTTCAGCTTTAAGGCTTTTTTATTCCTATAGAAATGATGCCCAGAACTGACGCCATTGCATTTCACGCCTAACTTAGGTCCTGTCTCTCATAAACCAAGGGGATGATGGCTGACATCTTTTGTGGTTCGCACTACTATGCTAGTCTATGCCTAATAATTGAGGCTAAATTAAAATGTTGACATTAAATGTCATTATGATGTCACTGGAACATCTTTGGTGTTTCATATGTTTGGAATCATTCATCACAACTATGATCCAATACATCATTTTGATCAGAACTTTTACTTTTTGCGAATATTATTTTTTATTTTATCTTTTCATCTCAGTTTGACGTCACTCTAAAGTTTTTAGATTTTTAGTTTTTAGACATTTTTATGTCATAGACAATAAGGTGAACAGTTTTAAGTCTTGAACAACTTGTAGTTTTAACACACTAGAGGTTAAAACTTGAGGCTGACACTGGACCAATGTTTGGTGCAATAGGAATACTAGTATAACACATTTTATATTATCGTCACAACTGGAAGTGGAAGTTATTTTAAAGCACTGCCACATTTTTTTTAATTTTGGGAAATTATCAAGCAAGTCTTTCTGAAGATATTTGAATTTGTCAGTCCAGTTTCATTCATATTCATAAGTTTATCCTGTCTTGGATCCAAGTAATTTAACATTTGGCGACGTTTCGAGAGATACTTCTCTCATCATCGGGCAATGTGACTGTTTTTGTCATCACTATATATAGTAAAATCGTAGGATTGAAGTGGTAAATCTAAGCCAATCACGTTTGTGTATATAATTACGGCAATTATGTAATTATATTTCATCAGGCCGTGATGTACGCTCCTACTATTCGGGCGTGAAAGTAATATCGTCCGTGGCGCGAAACAAAAGTTCCGTCAATTCCGTTGTTGTAGATTGGGAAGCCATATGTCCAGTAAAATGTATGAAATACTATTTATGTGGTTTGCATCTGAAATAGAATGGATAGTTTCTTTAATCCGTCTAGCCACGAAGTTCTTTTCACGATCTATGATCGTTTTGTTGTCCCAGTCTATTCT
>JAYJMG010158600.1:0-12419 GCA_036873935.1 Stomotoca atra
TTCCCATGAATAATTAATGAGCAAAACTGCAATGTCAGCATTCTGCAATTTTTTTCACCAAGTTTTATTGAGAGAAAACGATTAAGCCACTAAGATACGGAATTGCATCTATTTTGCAAGATTTAGCTCTAATCCTACAGGACCCCCTTAATGTCCCCAAGAGAAGATAGGCTTGAGCTGGGTCAACGAGCTTGTTTGTACTTGGAGCGGATTTGAAAAGAATCTAAGTTATGAAAAAAGTGAACCAAAGAAAAATTTACCGTTACGGTCCAGCAACGTTAACTTCATGGTGTTCGCCTCGCCGTTAAAATCGTCGTAAAACAGAGTAACCGGAAGCTGATACACAAATATTGAACAGTATGTAATATTGAAAGTCGGCAAAGTTATCGGAGGCTTCGGTGGGACCACGGGACCGGGACACGTTGTTTGATAATACAGTCGTTTCAGTGTAAACATGTTGGACACAGAGGATACCAGAGCTGCATCTAAATTACCTAAGATGAACAAAATAGTTATGGGAAATTAATAAGTAAAATTTTTGGAGTAAAATTAATCGGAGGTTCCAATATAATTGTGTTTGACAAAATATTATCCATTTATAATTGACAAATATTGATTCAAATCCATTCAGGCTTGGTGCAGCTATTTGTTGCTGAGAAATAAATGAATGAATGAATGGATGAAGTTTTACAAAAACAAGTTACTTACCAGATTGATAGATTGCTTGAACACGTGACAAAACAGTGGATGCACATGTATGGTCAGCGACCGACCACGTGATCACACGATATTGTCTAAATCCTATGGACTTCCAGTACCAACGAACAAGCACATAGTCTGTTTTTGAGATGGATGTGAAATAGCTGATAATTCTATCTATTAGTAAAGAGCTTTGTTCCGAGTACACCGTGCTAATGGAATACGAAGTCCAACTGTACTCAAGCAAGTACGTTATGTTAAACGGCGCGAATGTGTAATGGCTGCCATCTTTGACAACCTTGATTTCAATCCTGGTGTTCTTGCCACCACTATCAGTTGCTTGCAAGAAAAATGTGTAAGAACTTGTTACGCTGAATCGAATAACGTCATAAATTACTGCATAGATATTGTGCGTGGTCACGTTTACGTTGATCCAACTGTCAATAAGAACTTGTTTACCATCAGAGTTTAGGAGATTAATTGTTAGTGAGTATGCCCAGCCATCCTCATAATCGTAAAAATAATTATCACGATACAGATGCGTTGCATATCCTCCGTATCCAATAATCATTGTAATTTGAACTCCAGGGGGTACAATCGGGGGTAGATTTAAACATCGTTTTGTGAAAGCTGTGTTCACACTAACTACACTATATTCACTTGTAAAAGCCGAGCGAAAATTTGTATGTATAGTTTTCCGATCTGAATGGAACAACTTCATCAACACTTTTGATTGGAAGTTATAATAATCAACTTTCAACGTGGCAGAATTTGATTGGTAGATTGATTGACGGTACAAAGACGAACAGTAACTCCATGAAAAATAGAAATTTTGGCTGTTACTAATACTGTAAAAGTCTACTATGCCTATTTCTTTTTTAGTGATTTGAAAATAGCTAGATAAACTGTTTATGATGAAAAGAATTGTTTCCATGTCGGTCCGGCTTTGCACACTTGCACTTCTTTGCAAAGTTACTTGAATTTGGCACTCCATCAAAATGCTGTATGGCCCTTGGATATTTATGGTGAGATCTGTACTCGTAGATAGATCTGTATTATCTGTGGCGGAGAGCGTGAAATGAAAGGTTGAACCGTATGTTTGCAAAAGTTGAGCCTTTGAAATCATCAACACACTCTGCGTGCTTGAAGTATACTGCACGAAATTCGACATGCTGAAAATCGAACCAGTCTTTACTGTCAGTGCTAATCGCAGGTTTCTGGAGTGTCCTTCCTCCAAGTCATAAAATGTGTAGCTTGGTACCTGATATGTGAAATAGTCACATACAGTAATTACAATAACAGGTGGTGTGGCGTTGACGGTTGGTGAATTAGGACCACCACAAGGTTTTAAAATGTTTGAGGATACACTGCCTAAACCAAACTCAGGTTGGAAAGCACTGAATAATTGCGATCGCGGTACGTCCATAGAATCAGAAAAACGTGCTTTTATTCGATTTAACTGATACAAGTCGCATGGCTGGTACAGAATGGAACAGTTGAAATAACTGATGTGGGTCGATGCTATCGCATTGATTCCAATTGAGTCGCGATTCGAATCACCCAGATAGGCTGCTATTTTGTCCATGAATGTAAATCGAAGATCAACGTTTGTAACATCAAAAGTTGACATAGAAAATACAAAAATGTATTTTGGAAATGGAGGGAGAATATAGTCAATATTGACATTTATTGTTGTTTCCAGACCCGATGTATCGCGGACTGTAAGCAAAAAGGTTTGTGAATTCAGGACCATGTCCCGGGCTTGGTCATAAGTTGGCATACCACGAAGAATTTGTGTTTTCTGGTTAAAGTGCAACCATGGATAGGCGGTGGACAAAGGTTGACCTAAAAGATGTTTTCACCGTTATTGGAATAAGCTTACAAGCAACATAAAAGAATAAGTAGCCCATACCAGTAATCACAGAAATGGGGGGACACATGCCAAAGGAGAATGTGATGAAAATTATTTTGATGAAATAGGAGTCCGGGTTGAGGAAACTGTTTCCTAAGCATTTTCCGGTGGAGTATTGTTTTACGTCTAAGGAAGGAATCAGGGAACATGGTATCTTCTTTTCTCCATTTTATTTTTGAATTGAATCGACAATTTTGACAAGAACGCCTACCCGACAATTCGCTGAAAAGAAAGAGATAATACGGAAAACCCAAAAGACGGGGGGGTTAAAAGTTCAACGTAGATCTTGCATGGTGAGATTTCTTTTCAGTCAAAAAAGTAACTCAAAAGCTATTTAAAGTTGAGATTGCAAAACCATAACCCCCGGATTTCTCAAAAACGCTCACTATGTTAATTCTGAATGTTCAGGGCTATTAGACTTGTTTGGTTTTTTGAGTCAGTGATGTTGTGGCAGCGCAGCCGCAATCATTATGCTTACTTGGCCTGAACACGAAAGAACTTCTACTAACCTCTGGACTTCTCGAAGATAAAAAGCAGTTGTTCGAATGAATCTTCAGAATCAGTGAACAAGTCTCGGGGAATCGCATACGTGAGACCACCACAGTACGTTGTTTCTATCTTCAACGGATTTTCTCGGGGAATTGGGGGAGTTATCGGTTTCAGACAATTAGGATCAATCACCTTCTGAATTGACACTAAACTGAACTCTCGAGGAAAAATGTTTTTAAAATTGTTTAGAACAGCGTCATTTGTATCATATATTTTATTCGCTGTGTCACTTATACCCACCACTGTGCATTTGTTTACTAAGTTACAAACACTCCAACGCAATGACATTTGGTTTCCTGTGCCAGCTTGGTAACTAACAATATTCATAACACCAGCACTGAAGTAGGTCTGCATTTTCTTGCTAATTTCTCTTTGCCTCCATAACCCAGCATCCATATTAACGGTCTGTAGATTGTTATCTGTAAACGTCATATCATATTGATAGTACAGCTGAGGCAAATCTCCTTCCACGGTGACCAGGACCCAAGTGTCGGCGATCAGATCATATTTGTTGCGTGCTCGGATGGTCAAATTGTATTGAGAAGACGGGGGCTTGTTCTTAATGACGTCATTATTAACAATACCTGTAAAAAGAAGAAAAAATGTTAATAAACAGAGATGAACCAAGGGAGCAAGATGAGAAGTAAATCGAAAAAAGCAATGCATTGTAGGAACATAACCTGGCCCTTCCGAAATCATTTAGTCCCGTACCTAAAGAAGATTGCCCCTTAACATTAACCGTTTCTGATGCCCGGGCCATTTACTCATAGTAAGGTCAATTTTTACCATTTTCCTAAATATTTTGATTAAGGAGGCCGCACATGTACAACAAAGAATTTTCAAAAATGTTATAACTACCGTGTTTCTATGATTTTCTATGAACTAATTTGTTGCAGTAGTTTGCCGTGTCATTTTCTTTGTCATGTCATATTCTGATTTGTGAAGGCGTAAGCTTTTACATATCAGAGCATGGCATGACAAAGACATCAAAGTACCATTAAAAAGTAGTTTGAATGAGAAACATTTGCTTACCTACGATAAATTGTCCTATCATGGTTATCCACGGCTCCAAAGAACTTCCACCACTAGACACTAGGGTGAATACGAGGCTTTCGAGTCCATCATCATCGTCAAACACTTCATCGGAGATGCGCTTAGAAAATGTTTCACATCCTTTCACCGTAAAAGGTCTGGGTGGTTGCAAAATCCTGGGTGGCTTTTTCTTTCCACATGTTTTACCCGGTCGAATGGACATCTGGCTCTTGGTAAATTCTGGATTAAGTAATTTGAAGTCATATTTATTGCTGCTAAGAGCTGTGTTTAATTCCTGAATAAACTCAGCCGTGCAATTGTCTAGGTTGCAATTAATAATGTTTGCTCTTACTATTGCTTGGGAACCTGTCGTTGTTAGGCCAGCATCATACAAGTGAAGTTTGTTGACGTTTTCATTGAACAAAGATGAAATTTTATTTAAAAGCGTTGCATAAATATCGACATGGTTTCCCTTTAGTGGAGATGAGAGAATAGCCCGCAAGTATGTTTTAAGAGGTAACGGTGCCCCAACAATGTTTATTGTCAGTGTTGCAGAAGCTGACAAAGTTGGTACTCGTTTTGTGGAAGCGGTAACATTAAACACGTATGTTGTCGCGGCTGGTGGATCTACGGATTGCAAAAGAAATGTGAGTTCTTGTTTTGTAGAATCAAACGATAGCCACGTGGGAAGATTAAAGCCATTCTGTGTTTTAAAAGTAAGGGTGAGGTTTCGGGTTGAACCTTCTAAATCGTCTTTAAACGTATTGGCTGGTATCTTGAATCTTTTATATGAACAATATTGAACGGCTTGAGCAGGGATAGGATTTAACAGAACAGGAGGTTTCTTCATCGTCTTACATATACCAGCTAACTTGAACTCTACTGAGTCCACTGTAAAGTCAGTACTTAAGCTCAGCTTAAAAGATGGATTAATAACATCAAGTGTCATCAAACGACTTTGAATCCATTGCAGTTTCTGCATTTCACTGGCGTCGCATTTTGTCTTGGAGATGCTACAGTTGCACCAGCGCACTTCGTATTGTGAGCTTGGATAATTTGTGACGGTTAAATACTCGACCGTATCTATGGAATCACTGAAATAGAACCTTAAACTCTCTCGTAATCGGTTGTACAACTTCACGTAGCTATTAAGACTGGACGACACCACTTTGATTTTCAGTATGATTTCATGGGACGGTGCGTTACTTTGAGTTGGTAGATTTACCATTAAGTTCTGTACAGCACTTTCACCTTCCACGTCAAATGCAGCTAGTTCGTATTCGTAAGACTTAGGATTGAGATTAGTAAATGATAGCATGGTCAATTCCTGTTTAGATGCGTCAAATTCACACCAATATGGTAGACTAGTTGTGGTTACGGTCGTCAGGGCATCAGGTTTCCTTTGAAGCGTTAAACGAAGGTTCCTCGTGTTATTCTGCTCCACGTCTAAAAATGTCTTTTCCGGAACTGTCTGCTTAAAGGTAGTACAAGGACTCAAAAGTAATGGACCCCAAATTAGGTTGACCTTTGGGCGATTGTTCCTTGCACAAGCTCCAAGCACAGTACCTGTAATAAAAGGATTGTTAAACTCCGGTTTCAAACGGTCTTTGAAAGCTTGGCTGACTTGATCGTTCGCTGGAAACAAGCTAGTTTTGTACTCGTGTACCTTGAAAGCGTCACACGGACTCGTTCGCCACGAACAGTTGGTAAAAGAAATAAGTTCTTCGTTGTTAGAAGTTTTTGCATGGGATATGAGTTGAAAGTCTGGATATTGAAACCAACTCAACACTTTTTCAGCTACCACGTGAGAAGGATTCAATATTTGATTGGACTGAAAGCTCCCACGAATAGTTACTCGATACGTCACATCATTCGGCTGACCAATGAGATTGATTGTCATGTCACATGTAACTTTTAGCCCACTCTTGTCTGTGGCGATCAGTTTGTAAGTATAAACCCGATTCATGTCGGCTGTGTAGCTCTCAGTGGAAGGAAGCGCGATAATTGTTTGAGTGCTATTATTAAATTGGATCCAGGACATGTGATGGATTGCTTTGTTTTGATTGTCGCGTAAAGAGAGGCTTAAATTTCGTGTCCCACCATCTTCTTTGTCAAAAAATGTATTTTCAGGTACGATGTATTTTCTGATTCCACAAAATTTGACATTAAATGGTGGCGGAGTGTTTACTTTAGAGGGTGTTGTTTGAGAACAAGGTCCTTTAAAGTGTTCTTGAATTGAAACTAAAGTTAATAATTTGCTGAGCTCAGATTTAAAGTTTCTTCGTACCGTTTTATCTGATTCGGATAAGAACATAATTCTTTGTGTTGCTTGAATCAAATCAAAGTTACATCCGGGTAAAACGTTTAAGCCCCACGCAATTTCTCCTACGGTATTTGATGTAAAATCAAAAGATTTTAAGAAAACTAACTCCCGGTAGCTTTGGCTCATGTAACTTCCGAGGCTTTGGATTAGAATATTCATAAAGGATCGCATATGAACTACTTTGACGTCAGTGTTGTTTAGATTAAAGTTTGAAAATTGAAATGTCACGAAATAGTACGATACTGGCGGCGACATTAAAAATACCAACACTATCGAGACAATATCTTTCTTGTCATCCGTTGCTAGCACATTAAAGGTGGCTTTGCTGCTGGTAGCTGATGAAAAATTGTAAGAAGAGTCTGTCAAAACAGCTTCAAAAACATACTTTTGAATCGAGTGGCGGTAATAGATATATGCCCAAAACGTTTTGGGTATAAGTGGCGGAAACTTTACGGCTACATATTCAGCAAGTTGCACTCGTATTGTGTACTCGGGATATTCATGAGTAAATAAATCTGACGGAAAAATTAACTCGTGCATACCTGGGTACGGTGGAATGTGAACCCCATTCATTCCATATGGGATCAGTATAGATCGTATATAGTTAGGATTTATACCCGGTGACAGATTACCTTCCTTACAATTTCCAAAATATGTGTTGGAAATAGAAGTAACGTTGAAGTACGATGACATGACCGTAGATAGAGGCTTCGGAACAACTTTCGGTTTATCGTATAAGTCAAAAAGATTGTTCATTTGAATATAGTTCCGTAAATGACATTGTCCATCATCGGGTATGGTGCAGTTCTGATATGAAAGTTCCAATCTTCCACTACCTTGCTCAAAGAAATAACCGAATACTTGCACGTCTTTGTTTGTTAGATTCCGATTTGAAAATGTATATAGACCGTTAATGAAGTGATACAGATTTTCAATGTCAGTCAATGACTGCAGAGCGTAGCTGCGAAACTTAACAGCAAATGTTCGGGTTGGTACACGTCCCGTTATGGTCACGTAAAATAAGTCATCAATAAAGTCTCCGGTATTCTGATTTCGTGCACGAATAAAATACTTTTGGTGTTCAACTCCTGGTTTAAAATCAACAACCGTAGATTGGTAAACCGGGACAACGTATAGCGTTTGATCCTTTGAATTCAATTGTGCATATCTGTCGGACGCCGCTACAGGGTTACGATTTTGGTCAAGTAGTTCAAGTTTTAGATCATTTGTGTTTTGCGCACTATCGAAATATGCGAAACGTGGAATAGTTTTACTGAATATCGTACAATATTCTACGGTGACATTGCTCATTTTTTCGACGATTGTGATGATGCCGGAACAGTAGTTCACGCTAGAAACAAAAATGTAAAGATAAAATGAAAATAATGATAAAATAGATGAAGATAAAAATAGCTAAACCACAGCCTCAAAATGTCAGAGGATCATTATTTCCACATGTTTGTCCTCAAATCATAGCCCTTTATTGAAACAAATACCCCAGACAAATTTTTTTTAGCCTTGACACTAGCGGTTAAAATCAATATTCTTAACCCTATTTGAATTTTATTAAATGATGCTTTCATGCTGATTTTTTGTGACTTTTCCTAAAATTTATTAAGGAATGTTTTGACAAAAAGATCTACTCATCTTCGGCATTAATTAATTTTTTCCAAGCAGTGTCCTTCGAAAAATGAAAAAAATTTTGGACGTCATAATTTTGATGATGTCATCAATAAATTAATAAAATTTGAGAGTTACAAACACAAATTCAATAAAGGAATTCAAAATGGAGCCTTGACAGCCTTTTCGATGACGTCATCAAAAAATGCTTACGTCATCAATTTTTTTCCCAAAATCAATTTGTTTTATCATGGACTACCCTCGTACAAAGTTTCAAGTCAATTCCATTTCTCATTCTTGAGATACATAGGGGGACCAAATGGTCCCCCTAGCATCTGGAAGCCCTTAAAAGCCCAGTTTAAATAGAGTTGACAAAACATGAAGTTGCAAAATATGGCGGCTTTCCAGGTGATTATTCTTTTCGTGGCCCGTTTTTCGGAAATAAACATATTTTTTTCGATGCCCTAAATATTAAAAAAGGACGCATTTTATAGAAAATTTGCACTTGGGAGGGCTGTGTCAGAAGATCTGACTTCAATTTAGCCTAAATCAAGACATGACTCCCCAGCACGATTTGAACCAATATCAGCTATTGCCCTTGTATCACAAGCAGATTGCCTTACCAAGTGTTGAGCTATATATTCATCCCTAAAAAATTCTCCCAATTAGTATGTATAATGGAGATATGGTAGATATCTGGTTAATATTGAGATTATAGAGGCAAGAAGAATGCAAGCTGACCTTAGCCTGATAGAGAGGTTACATTAATGACGGTTTGATGAATACTTTATACTGAGTAAGCTAAATAAACAAACTAAAAAAACAAAAGTAAATAAACAAAGTAAATCAAAACAATTAAGAACAAGAATCACGATTTTTTTATACCTTACTAACAACAGCAGTATCATCAAACCATGATATGACGTCATGACGACATCGGTCAGTACTTGACCCTTGAAACGATTTAAAGTTGATGTATGTGAGAATAGTTCCTGTAAGTTTACAAATAAATGTTCAACTGCAGCCACATCAGCTCAAATGTGAGTCTTCCAATGTCAAGGACAGAATAAGAAATTTTAATTTGCAGAAAGCTGAGCTCTCCCCCGTAGGTGTTTTGATTAATTCAAACAATATGATATGAGCATGTTGAAAAGAAAAATGAACCGGCAGCAGCCAAAACATGAAAAAAGTTATATCTATGTACATAAAATCTGTATAGATATGATACCTAAGGCTTATGGCTGTGGAATGAGATATGCAGAATTACTATGTGAAACGAACACTTTTCCCGAAAATTTATCGAATCTTTTGCGAAATGAAAAGAGCAATAAGATGAAGCATTGAGTTGAAGTTTTGTGTAAATGGTTTCATCTCATTAATATAGATATTTATTGGTATACTAGTATAAATTGTACTTTTGATTAATGCTGCACATATCATACATACATAATTCATGTCGTCATTCATATGGGTCATGAATATGCAAACAGAGTTTCTTCATTGCATTCAAGTCACGCTGCTGCTATTTTTTCAAAACACAGGACATCATATAACACGAAAAGATAAGACATAACTCCTTTATGTTTTCGGTTAAGAACGAGTTGAACATTTACCGAAATGTTTTGGACTTGTTTGCATGAACAAACCTCAAAATCCATATACGATCACATACTTTCTTATCCAAAAAAATAACGCAAAGCAAAATTCTTTAATTTATAATGCCATCTTCCTGAATACACAACTTTAAAAATTAATTTCTTTTACAACCAAAGCAAATAGTTGTGGCGTCTTTTCACGCAATACGCTTCGCGGTAAAAAATAAATTATGAAAAATGACAACTGTCTTTCTCAGTAATTGACTGTATCTATATTCCATTGTTGGCACATCATGGTCAAACTTGCTGACAATTTTCCAAACGTTTTCCAATGTAAGAACAGAAAATATTAATGTTTTTATTTTTATGACGTCATCAAACCCGGGGTAAAATCGTCTTTTTGCGATTTTTGAGGATATGGCTAAAATTTGAAACTCCGCCAACTTTTCCCCAATATTAGCAAGCCAAAAGTGAATCATAACCATTGAATTCGTCACGCAATTCCATGCGCACATAGCGCCGGTTGAATTTCATGCATTGCCCTCGTGCCATGACTCACCTAAGAAAGACATTGCAACGTTGTAACAACGTGTCGCAACTTCGTTTGACCATGATGTGCCCGCTGGGTTTATTCAATCAACATACATGAGAAATTTTGTGCTTTAGCTGACATTGATTGGCTCTTCCTGCCCTGGCATGGCTTCATTTTGAACCAATAACAACAAAGGTTAGAACAATGAGAGGGATTCAAAATGATATAAATAATTTAGGTCCTGGAAATGGAAACTTTTTGTCTCTTGGGAAATATTTTTGTAAAAGCTAGAAGTAATGTGATGTGACCACTGCTTAAAAACTTTTTCAACTAATTATGTTTCAGAACTGTATTACACTTTGCTGCAGTCAGACTGCTTCTCGGCGTACCAGGAATCTATTAAAATCCACACGACAACGATGGAAAAAACCCAATTTTCAAGGCATTTTAAAATTTTCCTTCGCGACAGTGTGGAGATTATAAGCAATAATCTCAATCCTGATCTGGAATTGTTGCAACGTCGTTTGGTCATGATGTATCAGCTGGATTCTTGTTTCCTGGCACTGAGTCAACTGTGGTTTCGCGTGTCCCGCCTCTCATTTTTGAATGATTTTAAGTCATATCCTCTTATATATCGTTCTAGAAGACATACGATACCAACCGCTACTGTCCACCTCTTCAATAATGTCATCAATATCTCTAGTGATCACATAAACATAACTAAAATAGCCATTTCAAAATGACATTATTTTTTACTATTATCGATTAAATAAACAAATCAACTTTTTTACAATTACACTTTTTTCTTCATAAAGTTTTTAGCTCATTTTGGACCTTCGACACGTGATGGATATCAATTTGTGTAGGCTTAGAATTAGTAGGCCATGTCTGTACACATACCGTTAACTTCCGACTATCAACCCACCCCTGTCACTGACCCTGTTTTCACACAAAGGGCTACATTCAAAAATCGCGCAAATCAATTCGTCTGTTTTCACACTTAATTAAAAGAAGGACTTGGCTTATTCTATAAGCCCACCCGAGTATAAGCCCACCGCAACCTCGAACCCAGGGTCGTTTGTCTCTTTTTGTTATTTCGCGGTACAGTCTTTTAATTTCTATTTTTAGATAAGTGATAACCTTTAGCTTTCGTTCAAACTTCCTTTGTTCAAAGACTCCATACCTTGGGGGAAAACTTTCCGTCGTCAATGTTCAATGTTCAACTTCAAATGTCAAATCGAAAAACTTTGTGGCAAGAAATAGTTGGGTGTCTTGCTGGCGGAAATCTTAAAGCCAAAGGCTTCTTGTTTTTCTTTAGAACGCCTTTAATACTTGCCGCACAAATGAACAGACCAGATATTGTCAAGGTTTTGCTCGATAATTCAGCTGATGTGAAGCATATTGATTTAAATTTAAAAGCTGCATATGTGAAAGCAAACACAGAGTAAGTGAGACATTTATTTACTTATCTTGTTTGCTTATTTACTTGTTACGAGGCATATGAATCCAATCTTTCGTGAATTTGATACTTCTATACCCCATATTGAAGTTTAATATCTTTCAAGCGATTCGTAAAAAACTGACAAATTCACCTTTTCTCTTTCTTATCTTAATTGAAACAAACACATGCAACATTTTAAATGTGCTAAGGTGCCCTATCTTATGAAAGGTGGAGATTGATGCAATAAGATGAAGCCAGTCTTTTTAATCATTTATCTTTTGCTGACTTGCGCGTAACTAAGATCAAAATGATATACACTGGCAAAAGTTAACTTAAACAAATCTTTCTTTGCTTTATGTGCGATTTCACATTTGCAAAAGTGAATCAAGTCTGTTTAAGCAATATGCTTCCCTTACCTCCGCTGACTGGGTTTTCACTATGGGTTAATTTAACATAAAGTGAGTTAACTTTTATGTGATATTTTTTTTCTCCATTTGATAAATTCAAAGTAGTTATGAAACTTTCCGACTGTTAGTATTATTCTAACATTTCTGCCGAATTTCGTAGGGTTAACCTTATTGACTTTCTGCGTAGCAAAGAAAGGCTTTGATTTCGTCCGTTTTCGTGTTTTTTTTGGGCCTTTTTTTTTGCAAATCAGTCAAATTAGCTTGACGCGCTGAGCATTTTAGACTGGATACCAACAAAAAACTTAAAAT
>JAYJMG010158711.1:0-12419 GCA_036873935.1 Stomotoca atra
TCAATACAGGAACTGCAAAGACAGAAAGTCCTCAAATCTGACTATAAACCACGTTTCAACGTGAAATTGGTCTTTTTATTGAGGTGGAGTACTGTGTATCAGTCAGTATTTATTAGGGATCGATTTATGAGCATTTGAAACAAGTTTTAGGTGTATTCGTTATTATTATTTATTTAATTCAGCATTTTCATCGTTATGTTTTGGGACATAAATCCTAATTACCGTTCTGAACCTAGAAAAATTAAGGTTAACAACTTAGGCAAAATTTTTTTCCACATAAAAGTCCTTAAAATTAAGGCACAACGGCATGGAAATATAATTGGCTTATATCCAGCCAAATAGCACTGAAAGGCAGTTGCATCTTATGTACGTCCAGGGGGGTTCGGAAGTAATTCAATAAGTAAAACCTTCATGAGCAAGGTCAACACCCCCTGAAATAATAGAAAATAGAGCAAAATAAAAGAGTAATCAGGGGGTGTCAAACTAAATTGACTACAACATGTTTTTGAAATTTCATCGAAACAAACCCATGAAAAACCAAATTTCTCCCATCGGGAAAAATCGTTTAAAAGTCACTGTGGAGGAATGTACTTCTATTGAAACGAGACGCATGAACGTTACTCCAGTCGAATTGTAACAGTTTAGGAGGTCATAAATAAAGGGTTGATATATTTTTTGTCAAGGCTGTCATTTTCATTTCATTTCAATTTCGGATAGAACTGAGGTTTGTCAGCTTTGTTTGATTTTCGGAATCATTAATCTTTTCTGTCAACTATTTTTTTTTTCCTTTCCTTTGGAGTATTTTGTAAACAGCATCATTGTCATATCAATCTACGTTGTTGTTTGTTTGTTGTTGTTTTTTTTTTTTGGGGGGGGGGATTTAACGACGTATTTCATAACAGCATCACTATGATATATACACTCTTTTTTTTATAAGCAACCAGTTTATAAGGAAGCAGTACTGAACAGCTAAAATCTTAAGCAACTTTCAATACTCGACTTTGTTGGTACAAGCAACCACGTAAATATAGAAATAGTACTGAATTTAAAAAGGGATACAGTATGTAGATTCGGCATCAAGCTCAGTAAATCTCAAAATTAAAGTGGCTTTTAAAATAAGTTTCTTTTGTTTACTGATTACATGTTTCTTAAAATTTTCCATTAAATTAAAGTTGCAGTAAAATTTGTTTTCAGAGACTAAGCAACTATTAAGCAACTTTTAGTACTGAAAATCTTAAAATCATAAGCAACTCTGAGTACTGGACCCTAACCTTAGTTGCTTATAAAAAAAAAGTGTGTCTACAAATACTTTTGGAAATACCAAGGTTTCACGTCAACAAGGTGGAAGAAGAACTTGTAAGATTTTTAAATTTGATCTTTCTTTCAATGTATTTTGGATGTAAATAATAGTCCTATAGATTTCCGCTATTATAATAATACAATTTTATTTACACCGATAGAGTAACAATGGAACTAAACTTGTGACAAAAACAAGCACATTTCCGTCCTCGTTATGTTGGTATCAGAAATGTGTTCGCTTAACACAAAGCGTACATTTTTGTTAGACAGAGCCTTTTGAAACTCTGAGTATGAATATATACAGCAGAATGTACGAATAAATTAAAAAAACAATAAAGACAAAATGGAAAATAAAAATTTAATACTTTTCTATATGAAAGTAAAAAAAATACGAAAAGTAAAAAATTAGTCCGGTTGCCGGGGTTCTACTTTCAACACTTCATAACGACTAAAAATTTTCAAATCTGTCTTGGGTATTAGCCTTAATATCTGGATAAGTTGCTTCTCTGTGAGTTAGCGTCAATTGTTCCTTTATTGCAACACTACATGTGTCGAATGATCCACGTAGACGTGAATTTTTTGTGTGTACCACAAAAAAGTGACGTTACACCAATGTTGTAAAAGACGTATCACTACAGCATTGTCACCGTTTGATCTCACTACGTTTGTTGCCGGATTGTTGCATGGATTTAGCCGACGTGTCTGTTTGAATTTCAGATGACAGTATGCGACTTGCTGTTACGTTGTCATTAAATGTCGGTATCATGTATGCTTCGTAAAGTTTTATTTTATATGTTTCCTGTTCACATATTTGCTGGCATGTACTGTGACCCACTCCACTGAAATGGGAGATTTAATTCGTTTTTCTCTTGAGATAGAGATAAACTGGATATCGTATTGGTGCTCGTGCTTGGAGTGCAGGAGTTACTTAGGTATTCAGGTGTCCCAATGTTAGGACTATAATACGATTGTGGTGGGAAGTATGACTGTTGTCTCTGTGTTGAGTATGATGAGTATTCGTAAGGTGATACTGATGAACTGTATGGGTTTGATTGTCTATACAAAGCATCTTCAAGCACTGGACTATGTTCACTACCGGGGTACTTCCATGGCGGATAGGTGCTCGAGTTCTGATAAGGATGGGGAAACGGACCACCACCTGCAGACTTGAATGACCGAACGATTTCATCTGTTAGAAGCTTATCACGTCCTAAGAATTTCGCGTGTTCGAAATGGCGGCCAGAACTTTCTCTTGATCGCCGAAATTTGGCTCGTCGATTTTTGAACCATACCTACAAGTGAAAAGAGAGGACATATGGTTTAGTGAGACGTCGAAACATGATATAATTGCGTAAGTGCGTTGAGAAAAATTGTTTGTCAAAGGGAAATGACTCATACATATTGTGAGAAATCAAAGTGGAGTTTTGTCATCTTATAACGTAACATAGTCTGTCTCATTCAAAAATCATCGTTTTCTCATTCACAATCTTGATTTTAATTTTCTTCATGAAAGCATGAAGACCTCAATCTGCCAGTATCATTTTCAACATGCCTGTACGAGAAGTATGCTCTGCCACTAGTGATATCAAAAGAACGTTTCCCTTACCTGTACTCTTGCTTCTGCTAAATTTATTTTCTTGGCCACTTCTTCTCGCATAAATACATCAGGGTACATGGTTTTTGAAAATAGATCTTCTAGCACATCCAACTGAGCTTTCGTGAATGTAGTACGTTCTCGGCGACGCTTTGGTGGAGCTAAAGAAATGAAAGTAGATTTGTCAGAAAAAAATTGAAGAATGGTGTAACCGCGTGGAACATACAGAAAGTAATAAACAATGATAAACAAAATCTACTTTGGACTGTTTGCTCTGAATCTTTTATTTGCATTTCTAAAATTTGTTTTGAAACCTGAAGAACGAATTCTTGTTGATACGACAAACGCGCTTACACTCAGCCATGTTATTGTATGCCAACTTGCATTTACTTGGTCGCTACCGTACGTTACATAACGGGAGTCTTATTGCATCGTTAGTATAGAGGCTTTTTTTGGATGCTTACTGAAACTAACGGTCCAACATAATTGTCAAAGTTTCCACTTGCGGTTGTGGATGCCTCTCATGTGGTTGATCAATTAATCAAATGGACGGTCATAAATTTAATCAATGATTTTTCGATTTTCACAAAGTGTACGTTACAGTTAATTAACTCAACCTCGATGCAATTAACATTAATTAATATTCGGTTGCAAATTGCATACAAGGAAAAAACGAGAATGCAGTGTATAAAGTTCGTGTGTTTGTCCCATTGAAAAGGAAAACATAAATAAACGTTTCGATGCATACTATAATACAAATAGATATTATATGCTTAAGGGAACGTCAAGTTAGAATTTGGTGTTTTCGTTCTGTTTTGTCTCCTTTTGTTATCTTATTCATCCCAGAAATACATGCCGTGTTGACTTTCACCGTCCCTGCAGGGGACTCGAAATTGATCCACTATTTGAAAGGTGTTGATGAAGTGTCAGCAAAAAAAAAATTGTTTCTCTTAGATCTCTATTTTGTCTCGATATACCAAGTTAGTTTAACAATTGTGTCTCGATATACCAAGTTAGTTTTACAATTTTGTCTCGATGTACCAAGTTAATTTTACAAATTTATTGTTGGAAATTCGGCTTTGCTGATGTTGTTATAACAAGAAAAGTTATCTGCCTCGAGGTAACGCATTAACAAAGTTGAAGGATAGAAGATATCAATAATGAAGTTTAGTCACAGAAACAATTTGGTTCTTTTGCACAAGCATCATTTGTTAAGCATGAAGTGGTCAAAGGAACTAGACAGCCTTGCTATCAAATAATATTTTTTCAACATAAACTTCAGCTGAACATTATCAAGAAAATATGCTTCATGTTTAGGATACAAAATATATTTTAGGCTGCCTTGATAAAATGTTAGACAAAGTTTATCACTCCTGGGTAGGACATGAATAAAGGCACACCTTATATATTTGACATATTTAATTATTCCTGCAATTAAATGTCAATAAAAGAGGAACGTGATATATTGATCCAATTCATTGATGACAGTGTGTTCCCAGTTTGTCTACGTAAACAAAGATGTTTGAATGCGTTTACTCTCAAAATATAATTCTTAAGTCGCTTGCTATTCAGTCTTTTCAATTAACATAGTATTTCCAATTGAGTGATCAGGTCTACAGAAATGCGAACTGTTTTTCTCTGTTTATGTCAGTATGGGACAAAAAAACATCAAAAAGATGCATTGATTTCTTAAGGATTTTAACTTGCCTTGTGTCTGAAAGCTTACCGATCACAATAACAGTAGAACAGACACGAAAAATGGCTTCAAAGTTAATTTTGAATCGGTGGCAATGTTAAAATTACTAAAGAATGAACCCATAAACACATTACGTCTTTGCAGAAATGATAAGTTACATGTAATAAGATTGGAACGGAAATTGCGCTTAACCAAAAGCTTCAAAAACAATTTTACTGTAGTCATAAATTTCACATTATGTATCACACACTGGTTTTTGTAAACACAAAGTCTGTTTTCACTCAGTCATCGAATCGTCTTATGATAACGGAGAAATCGGCTTCACTCAGACTGAGTTTTGTTTGCTCTATTTTATGACGAAAGGAGGTAGACGCCAGTACAGCTGGAGCTATGACACTCGCTGGCCTTTGAAACAGTGAGTCTGTTTTCGTTTAACGGCGTTGAAAATGTAACTCAATCGATGTTCAAGAGGAGTGAGACGGTTCTTGTTGTTATCACAATTATTTTCAAAAGTCTACGTAAAATTACCGGCACGCTCACGTATCGTTACTCATTTTACCGTAAATAACATGATGTTACGATTTATAATTAATCCAGAACAATTTCAATTTGTAATTAATATTCATGACAATAAATACGAACTTACTGTCTGATTTCATGGCGGATGGGATTTTGGTTGTTGGTGAGCTATCGTCCGGACTATCAGGCATGGTCATCTCGTGTTCTTGAGTTGTTGTTTTTGATGTTTTACTAAAATAAACAAGGTACACAAATATATCATCAGTTGCAATGCATCATAAAACCCATGCTTTATTAAGACAAACTTAACCTTAAGATAAAAAATAAGCTTTATCGTAGCGCAGATTTACAAAAGCATTTCAATCGCACTCTATTTATCCAACAATCACTGGCGAAAAAAAAACATTCCACTTCGCATTGCTGAAACATATATCGCTTCTTTTTGTATTTTTTTTTTCTTCTTCTCTCCTAATTTTTAGAAACACTACCCACAATCGTCTGTAATTTCATGACTTTACAAAAAAGAAACGTACTTTAGTTTTTGCTCTCAAGTTTAAATAGCAATGATGGTTAACACCTTACATTGAAAGAAAGATGTCGTAAATATTCAACAGGAAGAGAAGGTCACTAAGAATGGCTTCTACTTTACAGGAAACATGATCCAAACACTTTCAAAATAAATATATTCGAGACCAAATCTTCTTTGACATCAAAGATAATCACTACAAACTTGGCTTTATCTTTCGCGCAATGAACACAGAAATTGCTGACTAGAAATAAATTGACCACTTTTGCTTGTAAACTCGAAACTCGATAAAGATCAATGAGGCGTATATTTCTACATTTGGCCAAACTTTGAATAACGTCATTTTTGTTTCCTTTTCAGTTTCTTCGCGTTGACGCTTCAAGTTACCTGATATAAAGTGTTAAATGTTCCAAGTGTTTAACTTATATAGAATTCACTGTCCATATTAAATGTCACGTCCAAATGAATCACACTCACGAAATTAACTAAAAATCCTAGCCGGTCTTAACAAAAGAACAGGTAAAAATATAACATACTAGCAACTTAAAATACTATGTATAAAAGACTAGCTCACTGAAATTAAACTAGACTGTGATCTAATGAAACCTTTTATGGCAATACATATGACATGTTCTGACTGACAAGGTGGTGTATAGATTTCATCTAAAAATACAGATTAGTGTAACCAAATTACAAGACGTATATTCTCACTTCAAAAGTCTAAGGAAAAAAAAGAAGCATTACCTTATCATGATGCCTGTTCTCTTCACTTAAAGATCGTTATGCCTGAACTGACGATAAACGTGTTGTGTCGCTGCGATTTATGTTGTTTGTGACAAAAATAGAGAATAAGGTGCCGTATACAAGCAAGAAGAACAATGCAATCAGCCTGCAACGATCATTTTGCTTTTGTATATTGCCTAACGTCGGAACCGTTTGATGCTCACTGATTGTAAGAGAAAACAAGCATAACTAATGCAACTAATTAAATGAAAACACAGAAAAGAAAATTACTGAGATTAAAAGTAATTTCTTTAGCGCAGATGCTATGCCAGATAACGATTATCAATTTCTACTGTTAGTTTAGTATTGTCATTCGAAGAAATCTCGTCTTCCGGCATAATTTTAATCATGGAGTTTATCTGAAAACATGCGTACATTTTTCAACATAGTTTGAGCAATTTTTGGTTCGCGCGATAATTTTATGGTTGCTTACGATTCCAATTTCGCAAAATTTCTGAAAAATATTTCTGGATAATGTCATTTTAAACGCAATCTTACCTTTAGCTATCCTGGAGATGAACTTGAAGGTCCTGTCTGTAGCAATATTATTTCTTAAATCATGTTCAGTTCATTCCAGAGGTCTAATTTAATCGATGAGTTACACAAACACTCGCACACAATAATCTCCTAACAAGTTCTTAGCGCTGATGTACTAAGTCAAAACATCTAACTATATGAAGATAAACTTGAACGAATTAAAACACATATATTAGTATTAAGAAAATATTAGCACTGCTTACCCGTTAGATATTATTCGTTGATCGTTGAAGATTATTTAGGATTTGCCTGTACACCAAGCTTCTACTTCCGTGTGTGCACAGTGTATGTACCAGCTCAGGCTAGTATAGGAGTATGTGAGCTATTATGTCTTCTAACCAAATGAAGTGTAGTTATGCACAATGTAAGGTTTTTATTCAACTGATATGATAGTCGCGCTACAAATCAATTTAAACAGTCCGTTAACACAAAGGCAAGCCGCTATTCAAATCTCCTACTGTGTGTCTGAATAAATGAACACTAGGCCTCCAACTGTGTCAGTGGACAATATGTTGAATCGCGCAATGGATTATGGTTCATTTGTTTATATTCTATTGTTTGATCACAATAGAACAGATACGATTTACTGTTTCACTTATTTATTGATGTTTCACAGTGATGTTACAGATCTGATTTATCTGATTTGGATGGTAGGCAAGTTTGAAGCATTTGAAGTAAATTTACTCGTGTTTTTGGTGAAAAATTCAGTGCTGGGAGCGAACTCATTGTCACACCCTTTAATTAATGCATTGTGTTTATTTTTATTTACCTCTTTCTTTTCTTTAATTACCTCTTCCGGACTAAAATCCTGGGTAAAATAAATAAAGTAGATGCTGAAATTGAAATCGGGTAAAGAATTTGTTTGTGAAGTGGTTGGCGCCGTATTTATTAGGAAATAAATAGAACGCAGAATAAATAAAAAATCACCTTGGCAATGGAGGCTCTTTTAACAGCACTTCATCGGATTCTTTTCTGCTCTTACTTCAGTTTTTAGCCCATGAATAGTTTCGTGATGTGCCTCATTCTTATCCCAATTTAAGGAAATACTGAGAATCAGAAATTTCATGCGTCTCTTAATTTATGTGTTTTTTTTACTATTGGTCCTTTCACTGAATTTATTCCCATAGTTCTTATTGGTATTGCGTCATCACTTAATTTAATTTTTGTAATTTGCAGGGGTTTAACGAATCAAATCCCCTGCCACTCCTTGTAGGTTGGTTTAGCATAACTTTCCCCCTAGTCTAAATAGGTGATTTGTATCCAATAATCTCGTTATCAACATTTGAAGAGATGACACATTGGTGCTTGCACGCACTTCTCTTTTCCTGTTTCGCTCAAAACGAGAATGAATAAAAAGTGCATTAAACCAAGGAACATATAGGAGTAAGTGAATGAAATAAATATTGATAGAAAATTATAAAAAATACTTTTGGACAAAACCATGAGGAAGTAGGAAGACAGACTTGTTTCTCATACCGGGATAAGTGTGACAAGGTTTTCAAAAACTATTTGGGGGTTGTCAGGAATTTCTATTTTGTGCGGTTAACATTGGATCTCACTTTTAACAAAATAGTTATTGATTAATGCAATCTACGTGAAGTATTTTCTATTTACAGAGTAACAACGAATTCTGAAATAAAAAATCAGAGCTTCGATGTTAGAGACTAATTCGTTGAGATTAAAATATGTCTCCATGGGACTTACTTCAAGAGTGATTGAATCGAAGTTCCACTAAAATGGTTCTTGATGTTTTGTCTGTGAATTAGATTAGATGACTGACCATGAAAAAACATCTCCATAGCAGTCGATCTTCACTGCATGAAGAAAGTTCAGAATACGCAACTGCAAACAGCATGGGTACATTCTTGAATTAAATAAAGCGTATGTCAACTCATGTCAACAAAATAACAAACAAACAGGTAAATAAATAAACAAATTGATTAGTAACTACTTAAGATCATCAAGTGAATCGCTATATAGAAAACAAAGCTGTCAAACGCAAAAAATAGATGCATAGAAAATGAATGGCTAAAACAAAAGGATGAATGAATAAATGAATATGTAAACAGAAAATTTAATCAAGTGTATGGGAACAAGATATTGATTCCTAATTCTACCTTAGTAACAAGTACTTCGATCAAAAAAAAAAAGTACGTCACTTTTGTTATCAGATCAACTTTGCTGTAGAGCAGAAAAAACGGTCCGGAATATTAATGGGATAACCCCTCAAATCCTGTTAAGACTAATATTTGCTTATGTGAATAGGGTAGCTATAGAAAAAAATAAACAAAATTGTGTCGACCAGATCACCCTATAGCCTGTGGAAATTCAAATTTCTAAGAGTTGTCAATACCAGAGCAACTCATTGCTTGCGGAAATCAACTCAGTAACAGGCTTCGCGTTATTTTTGTAAAGGACGATTCAAAGTTCTAGGCGAGCGTATCCAGTGTGCAAAATCTTTAAAAAGTCACTGTGGATGAGGGTATTTCTATTGAAAAGAGGCGCATTATGCGTATCGTTTCAATAGAAATACACTCCTCCATAGTGACTTTTTAACAGTTTTGCCCACTAGGTAGTAATTGATAAAAGAAATCTGGAACTTGACGGATCAGGATAAGGATTCCATAACACAAAGTTGGGAAAGATAAAAGACCATTTGTTCTTTTCTCCTTATCGCGGTGTAGATTTCGATAATATTTGTACCTCAAATCATTGCTGTTTATGTTAGATGTTCTCCAGATGTAAATAAAAGAATTGTTGTGGGTGCATGTTTAAACAGAGAAACAAAAACAAGAAATTCCTCGTACAGTTGATACTATATTCAAACATTGTTTAATTTCTGATTCAATATAAAACACACGCATTGAAGAATTGCCGGTCTTAAGGCATTTTTTTTTTTCCATTTTGACAACAACACGAAATTGTTACAATAACTCAGTATGTATGTGTGTCAGTTAATATAAAAGACTAGAATCATGCATGAACTTAATCGTGACGCGGCTTTCTAGTATACCTGTGGCGAAATTGAATAATTTCGTTAGGTTCTTTTAAAAAGGCGAAAACGAAATTTCATTTGTTTCAGCTGTACATAGTATCATGTCATTGAATTAAACAGAACTTCAGCTTGTACATGCAAAACTCTTTTCTTTTTTTTTCTTCGTTGAAACTTTTAAAATTTTAGTAGAGATCAATTTCTTCAAACATAATATAACTATAATACTAAAAAAAAATATTACGACAAAATTATTTTATATTAGCAACAAGAACAAAGTCAAGTAGAAAATAGAACTAAATATGATAGTAAAAATATATTCCAAAAACAAAAATATTATATATATATAAGGTAATAGGTGTTACAAAATAAAACTGGTTAAAAAGGAATTATAAATAAAGAAAAGGAAAAAATAGCCAATACATGAAATTGCATGTACGGAGACAATAACTTGTAAAGTAACTATGACTTTTTTCATTGCAAGAGTACAAAAATTTTATGGGGAAATTTTCCAATAATTCTGTTTTATCACTCAAAGCAGAGTAAAGTATGTGACATCACATGGTGATATATCTGTTACAAGTATTGATTTTTCTCTTATTGTATTTTTTATATTTTTACCGCTTTGTAAGGGTATATGTAACCACTCGATAGATATAAAAAACCACAAGTACCATTCGCTGGCCATATGGGTCGTGGTTGGCACTATACACTGCGAAAATATTTTTATGGACTTCTTACATTATATCAGTCGCACATATGTCATTGTTGCTAATTATTAGTTCATACGCTGACCTAGGTTCAAACAGTATACAAACAAACAAAATCATGATATGACAGAGAAAATAAAAAATAAATGAAAATGAAATAATAGATATTTTTACAAAAAAGGATAATTTTTTAAAATGATGTTGTTGTTTGTTTGTTTGTTTGTTATTGTTATCATTATTTTTGTTGTTGTTGTTTTGTTTTTCCAATGGTCCATGTATTAAACGGTTTATTTTAACCCTTGATTACGTATTTGCCCCATCAAGAATTGGGCTCAGAAATTGTCAATTACATGGGTCCTCCATGCTATCGTATTTTCTGCAAATGTCCTCCTTTATTGGTGTACAAATTGGCTTTGACACGTATTGCTTGATTAAATCATAACGGGGAAAATGCTTTTTGTTTCCTGGATAAAGTATAAAAATGGAAATTAGATTATAGATAAATAAAATTTAATACCAATTACTTGATACCAAATATGATATAGACACAGAAGGAAAGTTAGAATTTGAAAAAGAAAAATCTTCGCTAAAAATGCATCACGAATAAAACGACCACTTGAGATGTAATTTTTTAATGAGTTTCAAACAATGCCTCACACGTTTATATCTAAAATTGTTCACGATATCATCAAACAGTTACATCCCACTGCAACAGTTAATGCATTATGCATTAAGCTTGAAGATATCCTATTTTATTTTAGGCTTTGGACAAATATACTTCAGTAATTCTGATTATTACTTACAATAAAAAGATTGGGCAGCATCCTACACAAGCAGACTAAGTTTTTTTCCACTCACTTTAAAAAACAAAAAATTTTAAAAATTATTACCCAACAGAAGACTGGACAATGCCACAAACTTTAAAATAATGATGAGGAGAGATTATCACATGCGTATTTTCCTTTATGTTTCAACTTCCTCTCAAGAATCTTCTACACCACATTCTTCCACTTTTCAATCTTAAACTCTGAGTATTATACTATAGTCAGATACATGACCGTATGCGGGATTGGAAATACAGCCGCATGCGGAAGAAGGAACTAAGCAAGTATCGGAGCTCTTAACAAGGCAATATCAAATTCGTTTTGATAATTTTTTACCTCATGATAAGGATGTGCGTGACAAAAAAAACGTTTTCGGCGTAATTAAACACGAAATTAATTTGCAAGTGCGCAAAAAACCAAATATATTTTTCCCTGTTCAATATTTCCTGGTTGTGAAGTTCTATCTAATTTCTCTCTTGTATAGGCAGAGTTAAAACTCAATTTTGCCCTAATTTGATGAGAGACTTTACAGTTCCAAAAAAGTGTGTTTTGCAAAGTAATTTTTAATCAGATTTAATTCGCGCGAAATAAAATCGGAAACATATCAATGACATCAATTTTCTGTGAATCGCATTAATGTTCTATAGGGAAACAGTATTAATCCCTATGTAGGTTTTAATGGTTCCTGTGTTTTGCTTAATAGGAAATATCTAACGGTTTCAGAAGCCAATAACAATATAAAAAAAATATAAAAAATTTTGGCTGATTGTTGTTGTTATTATTGTTGTTGTTGCTTTTGTTTTTGTTACGTTTCTCTCAAGTTACGTAAAAATAATGCAAGGATTGGGGCAAAGGAAGTTTTTTGTTTTGTTTGTGTGTTCATGCTAGCGATTCCCGAACTAGCCATTGTTCATTTGTGCCAACCGAATCGGACTAGAC
>JAYJMG010158822.1:0-12417 GCA_036873935.1 Stomotoca atra
GTGAGAGGTCACCTCACAACTGATGACCTTGCAGCTACGCGGATTCGATCCAGTATGCCTTTGACCACTGGCTCGCTTGAGGCAATGAGACAATTGATTGTGCACATCGTTGTGATTTTAGTCCAAGTACCAAACTTTTAGCATAAACAGTTTCAGCCTTTCCTCGGTCGCATCGCATCACTTTCACCTCGTGTGCAGCATTGAAAAAAACCATTCCAAATACGGTTAAAGTAATACTTTACCGAACATAACAGCAAAAAGGTGATGTTTCGCATCAAGTTGCACCCTCTAAACCGAAATAAAGGAAAGAGAAGTTGCATTTAACTGCACAGAAATTACAGCTGTTCTAGGGTGTATGTATAGTGAAAACGTTGATAAGTTCATTTTCATTGTCACTGATAATACTGATAAGCAGAAATTACAGCTGTTCTAGGGTGTAATGTATAGTGCAAACGTTAATAAGTTCGTTTCCATTGTCACTGATAAGTACTAATAATCGCATGACGTCGAATGCAATTAACGAAAAATAACACGAGTTACAACAAAAGGAAATTAAATTTCATTTTCAAAGTTGTAACGAGTGTCATTTTCCTTAATTGCACGAGACGGTATGCGATTACTGGTTAATCATTAGCTATGAATAATGTCGATAAACCAATTTCTTCCTTCACCTTCTTTGTTTACAGTGCACTGGAGTGCAAATTATTTACTTGGAATGCAGTGCAATGCAATGGCTTCCGACTTCAGTTTTGTTTACCTCCAAAAACTGAAATGCAGACTTGATAAACCTATTATCATACAATGAAATGCAGCGTAAAATAATGCAGTGGTATTTCCACCTCTTTTTGTTGTGTTGAAAAAAGGGTATACTGCGTTAAAAACTTCATAATCTTGCCAGTCTAACGTTTGTATAAGTATGGAGTACTGGTCTGTTGTTGTTGTTTTGATTTTCCGTTGTTTAGAGTGCAAAATTAAAAATTAAATGCACTCTCAAGAACCAATCAGATGCGTGTAATTTTGCACAGCTAAATGATTACACTGGTAATTTCTTGATAACTGATAAATCACTGATAAAATGAATTAATTTTACTGATAATACATTACTGATAATCTGTATCCCTGATAACTGCTATATAATTCTATTAGTAACTGTCAATCATTTATCAGTAAATTACAGATTAGTCACTGATAAAATTACTGATAATATCAGTAATTCTATTGTTTTATTGCTGATAAAATTACTTATATTTATAAGATGTGTATGTTGCTATTCCTATACCTACCAATAAATCATCAAAAAGTATTGTTATACATGTAAATATGAGCCAGTATATTATTTTTTATCGATGTATTTGTTTAAAAGTTTACTGATTTTCTGATAACGGTCAATAATACTGTCAGACCAATGTGCTGTGAGCACAACTTAAAGGCATATTAATTTATGCTGTAGCAAATTGCACTCAGAATTACCTTGTAGAAAGTATTATTAAATCAGCTTGAGAGATATGAATGAACACATGTGTAAGGCTACTGTCCAGTGTCGCAAGTTCTGGCGCACAGATGGGTTTAATCTGCCTTGTTTTATGGGTTGTTTTGTTTTTGTTCCTTGTTGTTTTTTTTATCAATATCGTTATTATTATTTTTTGTGTGCACAAGGCAGGCCTTTTCTTTATTTTAAATTGACAGGTTCAATTTTTATACTTGGCTGGTCCATTTTTATATTTTGCTCAAATTTTTATACTTGGCTGGTCCATTTTATTTTTTCCTTCAGGTGTTTTGGGAGGTTTACACCGATAAGCGTAAAAACCTTGTAATAAGGGAGGTTACTGATCTTTTTGGTATCAGTGCCTTAGAGAGTGCTCTCTCAACAAAAAATATTTCCGTCTTCGGGAGGCTTTTCAGGCAGTTTCTGTCTGTAATTCATTTTCATTGTTTCAGTTGTCAATCAATTAACTCCAAGTATGTATGGCGTTTTGCATATTTCAGGATCAGGGCGTGTATTAGATGATGATCAGCAATGTACGCAGCCACATTACCGTATGGGAAAAGAACTTGTTAAAGCTGTGGGTTTCTAGTTTTATTTGCTAATAAACAAGCTCAAATTTACATGCATATAACTCATACTTCCTCCTTTAAAGTAATTCCAGTTGAAAATGTAACAACTTATGAAGGCTTCTAAGCAAGAAGAAGACTGAAAACAGAAAAAGCAACACAGACCGAAGACAATGTTAACCGAACAAAACCTGGTTCAATTAGAATCAATAATAATTGACCAAAACAATATCGTAACTGACAAAATAACTGAAATAGCAACGAAATTACTTACATTAAGTAACAATAAAAATGATACTGCTCCAGTTCAAGTACCAAGTCCTGTTCCACCACTTGTTCATCAACCCAATTTCGTTTTTGATGCCGCTGAAAACTAACCACTTTTTCCTCCAAGTCCTGATCAAGCTGTTCCATTTATCGACTTTGAATCCGTTCTAGACAATCCTGAAATATTTTTAAGCTCTCTTCCCAGAGCAAGCAATGTTTTACAGTCCGATACTCCAGCAAATTCGCAATCGTCTTGTGAAGAGCAGCAGCAGCTATCGTTAACAGAAATTTACGTCAATAATTTTGTTGACTTTGCATTCTTCAACTGGTATTTAATGTCTTTCCTGCTGATATCCAAATAATATCGTAAATGAATGCAAATTGTGGGTGCAGGCAGTTAGACTCTGAAGAAAACAAGAACATATAAAAAGGCACGTATTTGCAAAATTTAATTATCTAATTAATTTAATTTATTTAATTATATGAAGATAAGCAGAAACATTTGCGTATATAATTGATTTTTTCTTTTATTTATGAATTTCCTTTTTTTAATACTGTTAATTATATTTTTTCCTCTAAAAAAACGTCCAATAGCTTTTTTTCACCTTTTTCTCATTCACGAAAGTTTATGGTCAAGAAAACTTTACTTTTGGCCATTTCGCGAAAGTTTACTCTTGCAAAATTAAATGATTTCACATATTTTCCTCCTCATGAAAGTTTGTGACCGTGAAAATTTCTGATCTTAAAGTATTTTTTCCTAATATCCATACCTTTTTGGAACAAAGTCTAGTCTAGTCAGGCTAGATTTTTTTATATGACCTTTGAGTGTGGGAAAATAATCGCTGAAACAATTGTGAGTAGCCAAAAAGTACTAAAAACAAAAATATAATTATTCAAACAAAACGTGTCTATATACCGTATTTCCTGTGATAAGCACCCTGGGCACCTATTAAATTTATTTCGAATTGGGGTGGATGCTTATTAGAAGGGGACACTCATAACAGGAAATAGGGTACCTACTGTATCAAATTACATTTATGTGAAGTTAGTGTCATGCTTCATTCCTAACACACCATATCTCATTTAGTTGTTGTTAATATATTATGTGCATAGCTATTTACAAGTTTAAAATTTTAGTTTTTTTAATTTGTGGTTTGTTGTTGTTCCAAATTTCCAAAGGTACTTTAATTGTCATGACATTGAGAGTACACACAACATCATAGTTATCCTTTTAAAGTCAGTTAACATTCAGCCTCCTTAAGCGTCCTTAGACAAAAATAAATCAGGAAAATACATCACTTTCAAGGCAGCTATTTCCTATTTCCATCAGTTTTTGTTATGATTTTTCTATAAAACTTTTAATTTTACAATTACTTTAATGTTTGCCAGAAAAGGTTTTGCCAAAAAAAAAATTGACTTTTCCATCAATTCTCTGGTGCTCTGCTTCTGTGGGTGAAAGTTACAGCTGCAGACAAACAGCCACATGAATTTCATAAAATCTCTGGCTGTGATTTTATTATCAAAACAACCTCGCTCCCAGTAATTCTATACTTAAAGATGCTAGGAAGAATGAGCAAAAAATGAGGAGGGTGACTAAACGCTCAAAACAGCCTTAGCGCATGTCTCTCAAGAGCAGACCAGTGTGTGAATTAAAGCATTTTGAGACCAAGCTAAAACAAATACAACGCATAGAGATCTATTGTTACGTCTAAATTATGGCTTGTGTGTAGCATAGTGTGAATTGATTGATGCGTTATTGGGAAGTTGTAAATCAACGGATTGATTACACCGAATCGATTTGTCTCTTGCGACATGGGTGATTGTAGCAATGCATCAATTAGTCCAATCAATCATGATCCATTTCAAGTCGTTAATTAATTAGTAATTGATTAATAGCTTATTTCAATAGATTTCAGAAGAATTGATAGAAAGATTTTTGACTTTTTTTCCAAAAAGCGTCACGAAGTACCATCTATTAACTTAAGTGTTTTTTTGTTTCAAGTAATGATGTTGTTATGTTTTGCTACAAGGAAATTTCATTGTTTCTTGATATTTCCTCTATTTTCAGCTGGAAATGTTCTTTAATTTATTTGGTTTTTTGCATCAAGTGTATCTAAATAATATATATTCTGCAATTCTGGATATGAAGTCTGTCCTATCTTAACGTAGAAATATTGGCTGGCAGTGTGATAACTCTACAGTTTCGTGTTAGTTCTGGATTCAATTTGAACATAAGTCGAATCAATAAAAGTCATATTTATGAAAAATTTAATGAAACAATTTCTTTTTCAGTGAAATTTAACATGAATATTCGTTTCATTGTTGAGTTCAATGGTAAATTTACAAATAGTATCTGCAAAGAATGATTATTTGATTGAGGAAGTTAAGACAGTTATACAGATTGCTGGAAAAGATAGTATCTTGCTTCAAGAGTATGATGGTCTGAACATTGCGTGCCTAGAAAAATAAAGTTAGATGGGAAATAATAACAAATAATAACATTCACGTGCTATGAGTTTTGGCAGTATTGCAACTGATCTAATGGCTGGAGGAAACTGAGGAATTAGCAAAGTGAGTTTGCAGGTTATAGTTTATTAGGTAAAATATTTTCCCTTGTGTTGGCAGAATTTGGCAAAGTTGATCAGGTATTTGGAACTTGAACGTCAAAACATTTATGCCTTTGATGTCTCTCATTGCCTGTTTTAAAGTAGCATTCGTATCCCATTTCTTTCATACACAGAATCAATTCCATTTGCCCTAAACCTTCCGAATTTACAAATTTTCCCGTTTCTCTCGCGCTAATGGGGCAGAAAGTAGATCTTCCAAATATTTTGAACGGATTTCAAAAAGATTTAAGACAATTCAATTTGAATCTGAATACTTCTGACGTCTACAGTTAAAAGTATCAGCAGTCGTGTCAGCCATCTGAGAATTCATGATACAATAGAAATTTCACACACTTTCTTTGCTGGAAAAGAATTTAGATCTTGTAAGCTTCTCGAGTAATTAAAGTCAATTATAAACAAGTTAAATGTTTCCGTTCCCGTCACAGAATCGCAGCTGCTGCTTATAGCAAACACATGACACACTTTATCGAACAAAAATTTCATCCCTTGCACTTGACCTTTCGGCGAAATCATCGGATATAACGAACATTCGCTGTAACAAACAATTTTTTTTGGTTCTGTGCCTATTCGGCGGATAAAAAACTGCTGAACTTTCTTAAGGGTTCGTTTATCGTCTTGACGTGCAATTAAAGAACTTATAGTCAACGTGTACGACTTATAACGTTTTACGCTTTGTTTATAATTGACTTTAATTACTCAAGAAGCTTACAAGATCTAAATTTTATCCAGCAAAGAAATGTGTGAAATTTCTATTGTATCATGAATTCCCAGATCGTGGACACTTTTAACTGCAGACGTCAGAAGTATTCAGATTCAAATTGAATTGTCTTAATTCTTATAGAAATGCGTTTTTGCTACTTAAGCAGAGCAAACAGACATTTTTAATGTCTCTTGTTGTCAAAGGCATAATTATGAAATAGTAGAAATTAATTTATTGATTTATTGCTCCGGCTGCATTCAATTGATGCTATTTCAGGAGGTTGCATAGATCTTCTGGTCTGTTTCTTTGGGGACAGACGGGAGAGAAGAGAGCGGAGAAAAGTATCTGACTCTGAATGTATGAAAGAAATGAGCCCAAAGTTTATTTCAAAGCTAAATGTCTACGTCATAAGGTTTTTGTGCACATGATACATTGGATTATCTTTAATTCTACATATGTGACTGTACAGGGGATTTTGATAACAAACTTAATAACGATAAAAGTCCAAATAACGTTACGTAACGTTATCACAAAGAACATTATCACGTTAAAATACAAAATTATCATTTGGGCAAAGTGATAATAACGTTAATGAAATTGATGATTTTCTGTTATAATGATATAACGTTATTTCGTTTAACGTAAATCAGTTTAACGTTTATTGTTCAAATCCTCACAAATCGCACGAAAAAATACTTTACCACCATAATCAAAATCTTCATCTTCATCCCAAGCGAATACGGAAGGCATGTAATAGCCTTTGTTCATGACTCAACCCGTTCGCGTTCACTAATGAGCGCATGCGGGCTGGGTTTTGAACAAAGGCTAGCATAAAACTGCTTGGGACATAAAGCGGATTTCCACTAGATGAAAAAGTTCGCGCGAAGCGGCTTTTTTCGCGACGAATCATAATATTGCGCAATGACTCAGCAATCGCTGAAGCGAAAAAAGTAGAAATAAGTTCTACTTTTCCGCGACGAAAAAATGCGCAAGCCAATGAAATTGCTCGAATTATGTTTGACGCTCTTTTTTATTCACAGCTAATTTTCACTTTTTCACGATTTTTTCGTCGCAAAAAGTGACGCTTCGTGCTAACTTTTTCGTCTAGTGTAAAATCAGCTTAAATCGCAGATGTGTTTTCCCCATGTCAAAATTTAATCAACATCGTTCATAGGGTCTATTTCCGCCCAGGTATTGAATAAAAAATGGAGTATACAAGGATTTTCCACAAAAAGATCAATGATAATCAACGGCAAGATACATACTGCTTGTGGCCATTTAAGACTCTCTTCCAATTAGGTCGCAGAGTGCGTGCGGGTGGAGCGGAATACTGGTGAAGAAATTTGATTGGTTAATCTCGGATAATGATTATTTTCCGCTCGTGTCGCGAGTGTCCGTGGAAGTTCAAAATTTTCAACTTTACTGGCGGGCGGGCGGGAAGAATCTAGGCGATAGCCAATCAGAATCCAGTTCACTCATTCTTATCACCTGTTTCTTTCATTTTTCATTTTGGGGGTACTTATACCTTAAAAGCAGCCATGTTGCAGTCGATGTTTATGCTTCTGGTTTAATTTTTTGCGCTAAGCCGTCAATGGAAAATCGTCAATTGGGCGGACATCTTCGCGCAGAACGAGCAGCCCGCGCGGAACTCGCGCACTCGGCGACCTAATTGGAAGAGAGCCTAGAACGGCATTTTTCAACACACAGCGCATGCCGCCGTGCCGCCGCGTTCGAGGGATTCGGTGCAACAGTAACATCAGATCATGGTATCCAGACTTTACCCTTTCTTCTGCAATAGAAAATGGTGATCAAATGGAAGCTTCTACAACAAGGTAAATAAATCTTTTTGAATCTTAGCAATTGAATTCCTTTAAGTTCAGAAACTGACTTTGGTACTTTTGTTTTTTACATTTCTTCCCGTTTCTTGGGGGATTTATTCTTTTGATTTTCTTTCTTGCGAAATCTCTTACAATGAAATCGGGTCTCCAGCGTAAGAAAACACAAAGATATTGTCATCAAGTAATCATTTTTGTTCAACATGTTTTAAATTAACAACGTGGCCAAGGAAAACAAACTCAAACGTAAAACATAGCTTCCAAAACACAGCCATATGTAGCTAAACCATGATGCAAAAAAATATATGGATATAACAACCTTAAACTCAATTAAAATAAATTTTCAAATAAACCAAAACAATATCAGTTTGCATGCCCTAATTAGACATAACATTTCAATATTATTTAATTATATACAATATTATTATTATAACATGCGTAATTTATTTTTTGATTATCAGATATTATTTCAGAACATTGAGTTCAAACCAAAGTTTCCTCATTCCTATGTAAAAAAATATGAAGTATTTATATATCTATTCATTATGAATTTAATTTTCATTTGATTTATTATATTTTTAGTAAAAGTAAAAGTAAAACATATTAGTTTGAAATATTATCTCATCTTAAATATACATAAAGGTTAAACCAAAGTTTCCTGCCTGGTTCCTATAAAGAAAGTAGGCATTAATAAAGTTATTATTAAAGTATTATTTATTTATTTATTCATTATTTACAAGAACTTATTTTTTATTTGATTTATTAAATAATTATTACTTATCATAAAGTAGATTAAAATATATTTAATATATAAAAAATATTATTATAAAAGTATAAAAACTTCTTATTTTTTACATCCACTAACATCAAGACATGAAAAAAAAAACATTGAAAAAAATCATCAAATTAACGAAATGTTGAAAAACTCAGGCAAGACAACTGGAGAACTCAAAAAATGAGGCATATGGGTGGTCAGGTTTCACACTGCAGGCAAGTTTGCGCTCATTCGTTTCGACGCGGACCAAAAGACAGGAGTGTATGCCACGGCTGTTCTTCAGTATCAAAAATTGGAAGTTGGGGAGAAATGTACCGCTGTGTATAATTCTAAAGAGTTCTTAGCAGTCATCCTTGCACTTGCAGGTATTTATTTCAATTATGGTTAGCATTGAGGAATAACCTGATAACCGATGTTAATTTTCGCTGCAGGTACACTACAGCCCAAGCAACCTCTAGCGAAAATAAGGATCGGTTAACAGGTGACTTACATGAGTTCCAAGGTCTCACTTAAAAAAATCTTATTTTCAGACACAGACCAGGAGTTAAATGCATGGGAGCAATCGTTGGAACAGCGGGAGTTAAATCCAAAACGGAAACGAGCTAGCCTGGTAATCACTTAATCCATTATTATTCATCATCAATAGGGGGCCACAACTAACCAATTCTTAAAAATCCAATATAACCTCCAAGTAAGTAGCCAAGTGAAGGCAGGGCTCTTCCACCAAATTTCAACTTTTAAGCAAACTTCTTACTCACTTTAGAACTGAAAACTTCTTACTGAACTTTAGACTATGAAGTCTGCGATGATTTTGGGGCAGGGTTTTCTTTTGCACACAAACAACATGGTCAAGATGACGGAAATAAGACAATAATAACAACTTATTTTTTTTAACAAAAAACAGGACAAAACCATTGACGAGAGTAACGACACGTTATCAGAGTGTGACACCAGCCAGGAGTATCTCATTAAGGTAAAATAGTTCTGCCTTAATTTCACTTGTGTCACACAATTTGCAAGTTTCAAATCGCATATCAATCTTCAAAACAAAAAACGTGGTATATAATATAAAACTCATTTCTTATTTTAGAATTCCACCATCATGGATGAATTTCACGATGCCAACGAAAAAATTGATTTTTCTGTCCCCAAATTCAAGGTAATAAGGGATATTCCACAAATCTTTCAATTCTCGTTTTAGTTGTATGGTTAGATCACATGTTCTTTCCTTTATGTTTCGTAGGAAAAGTCATCAAGTGTCGTTACGTACGAATCGTACCTAAAAAACAAAAGATGGCAGAAACAAAAAAAATCGCCAATGCCAAGAAAAATGCAAATAAAGAATCTCAAACTGAATTAACACCCACAGAGGAGGTAGGCACCCAAACATCAGATGTTGAAAGAATGGAGGATCAAATGGAGGAAATACTTCAAAAGCTCGAAGATATGTTGGAAGAATCGACCAAAACATTCTGCTTATTTTAAAGATATTTCAGGCTTCAACAAAGGAAACACTTACCACCGAGCTCAATCAAGTTGTTCCGCCATCAAGTTTTGATCTTCCTCATTTCCAGCTTCCTTCCAGCTGTTCTTCGACACAACCATCACAATCACAGCAGTCTGACGATATTTTTGAGCTTGACCCACCTCAGCCGTCGTTGCCGGGTAGCTCAAATATCCTGGTTCCAACATCCAACTGTCCACCAATGCCACTGTCTCAGCCAGATATGAACCTATACAAGAGCTACTAAGTCAACTCGAGCAAGCTCCTCCATCAGCTACACAGCAACAGCCTCCACAGAACGACCCATACACTGTGACTCAAGTGTGCCTAAACGCAACGAACATGGTTGATTGTGCTTTTCAATTAATTTTGACTATTTTCCCAATAGAGTTGGTTAAACGGTCAAATTTAACTGGAAAAAGGGGCCACGCTAAACTGGACCCTAATAAAATAGCATGGATCAAACATCAAGTTCTGACACGCTTCAGTGCAACTGAAGAAACTTGGGAGGACTTGGTGTTTGCTAAGCTACAAACAAAGCTGAGAAATTTCAGACATGAGAAATGAAAGGTTTTTGAATGGATAATTTTTTGAGGATATCACAAACATAAGGTTAAGCTAAAAACATCTATTATAATTTGCATTTATCAGCCAAAAATTATCTCCTGAGGATAATCTAAACTCACTTAAATTCGGTGCAGAAGAAATAACTGTTTCAACTTTTTCCCTTACCTTACAAGGTAGCTAGACATTTTTCCAGGAATTTGACTGAAAATACTCAATACATCGAAACTACTTCTTTAGCAAGTACAGGTTTCCTTTCACTAAATTCAAGAGAATGATGGATTTTAGAGTAAATTATTTTTCTGTTCATTTCATTTATTTATATAATTAATAGCGAAAGTCTACTAAATTAAATGAGGTTGGAAAAATTCAGAAAATCAAAACGGTGGTATAGTTCTGATGTTTGTTGATCACATCTTAATCTGTTTTTTTTATTTAGGGCCACTCTAAAATCCTTTGTGTGCAACTTGTTTTTTCATTCAACTGCATTTTCTTGAGATTGTTTCGAAAGCGAATAAGGCTAGTTTATTTTGTTTAAAGAGAGGTTTATAATGTAAACAGTTAATAATATGATAATAATAACAAATGGCATACTTCCTTATCTTGACATTTCTTTCTTTATCTTGGAAAGAGGTCGAAGGTCGAGCGAGCACCTACTTCTGCAACAAACACGTGAAAAAGAACGATTTATCAGGAAGAGCCTGAAAACTAGGAATTGTGGCTAAATTACCGAACAGCTCCGAGCAAATACGATATTGTTAAGAAAGTTATGAAAAAAAACTCTTATCTTTTGGGATTCTTTAGGCATTTAAATTTATTAATTACTGATGTTGCAATAAAATTGGCCAAAATTAGCAAGTTATTATATCAATTTTTTCTCTACTTTGCACTGGAACGGAAAAAAGCAACCTCGATTCCAGTGACTCCTTCAATTTTCGATAGTCGGAGAGGCGCTGGATTCAGCCTCGATCCCAGCGCTTCTCTTGCTTTTCGACAGGCGCGATGCTCCGCCATCCAATCGATCAGAAAGGAGAAGAAGCCCCGGGTTTGATGTTAGCTCTGGATTGATTTAGGAACTAACGCACGAACTTTCATCCAGCATTATCATTCCCACTAATTGCTTAAATTTTTCAAGTAACCAAACTTCGTTCCCGGGCCTCTACGTTTCATTTAATTAAAGTGTCTTTTGAAACCTTTATAGATAGTGGTTGTATCTGTTTGGAAAGAACTGTACAAAATAAAACTAAGATTATTGTTTGTTTTTGTGGCGATGTTAAACATTAAGGTCAATGAGGTGCTCCCTCCTGTGCTTAAAAAGGGTACATCGGGTAAATCATGGTCAAACAACGATGACACAACATTCGTCAAAGAAGCTACAAAGAAAGGTTTAATATTCTGACTAGCCATTTGATTTAAGGGAAATCTCATTGTGTGCGAAATGCGTTTTTTCATAATTTGCACCTGATATGAAAACTCCCAACCTCGTTCCCAGGGCTACTTTCCGCTTTTTTTTACTGACGGGCGTGGAGAAGACGCTTAAAAATAGCGGAAAGAAGCCCTGGGAACGAGGTTGCGCAAGTTCTGAACTAGGCTTCGGTCAAGACGAGCTACGAAGCCGAGATTGAAGGTTTTTTTAACATGGGACCCCGAAGAAACAAGCGTAGCTGCAGTAGCAAGTAAACAGAGATCGTCAATTCTCACTTGGTTTCAGGTTAACAGTTTAATGTTATAACGTTATAACGTTTATGCACTTAACGTTTGTTGTTAACGTTAGCGTTGAAAATTAACGTTAGCTTATTTTTTTACTAACGTTATTTTTGAAAATGTTATAACGTTAGAACATTAAACACAAAATGCTTTTAACGTTATAAGATTTTCATGAAACGTTATTTCTATTATTTCCAGAAACGTTAAATCGTTATTTGATTAACGTTATTAAGTTTGTTATCAAAATCCCCTGTACAGTCACGTATATTACAAATTATATGTAGAATATTATATGTATAAGAAATTTAATTGGCAGTAACAAGGTAACAGCAGTAACTAATAAATAGACTTTTCTATTGCCAATAAACCGAATTACAAAATGAAAT
>JAYJMG010159043.1:0-12409 GCA_036873935.1 Stomotoca atra
ATAAGAGGTCTTTTAGACGTCTTTAAAAAGACGTCTTTGATCCGGACAAAATAGACCAGTTGAAGACGTCTTTTAGATGTCTTGCAAGACCTCTTTCAGACGTCTTTTAGACGTCTTTTTGCCGGCTGGGAAAGTTCAAAATAATGGTGTGTGTTAATTTCACATGTATTAGCTTTTGTATCTATGAAATTTTGATGACCGTAAAAATTCACATTTTTTTTATGGGTATTCTTTTGATGTGTATTCGATTCTTGAATTTTCTCACTTTAAATTTGTGCGATCAATTTTTTTCGCACAAAACATTATTCGCGCGAAATACATTTTCACTGGGCGAAAGCTGTTTTTAAAAATTGGGAGAAAAATATCAGGTTAATCAGTGTACTTGTGGCCTTCTTGTTGATAGTTGAATTGTCTTTTTTAAAAATGCAACAACTTTTTTCTTTCTTAATTCCATTATCTCCATGGCTAATAATATTTGATGTGGCAATATTGTCATGTGCTTTTGAAGTTTTAGGAGGGGGTCTTACAACCTTAAACGGTTTTTATTGTCTTATGCATGTAACACATGCTCTACTGGTCTCATTTTAATCAGTGTACCTCTTCTTCCATGATTCGTAATCATGGAGTAGCACCTATCCTCTCACTATCCTCTGCAAATGGGACCGGAAAGGCCTTTTTTTAAAGTTCAATTTTTTCATTCACTTGATGAGTGATTTAACTGGTCAATGGGGTATCACAAATTTGACAGAGTCGAGTCATAGCAGCTTCATGAGTGGCTGTAAGGTACCACATCATGGAGCAAAAATATATCGATGAAATTGCTTATACCTTCTTTAAAAAAAGGGACCAGAACTACAAATTTTTAGGGCAAGTTGTTAAAGCATTATAGATTACTTGGATTGCTCGCTTTTTCTTCAGAAAACTCTAAAACGAATAAAATAAAGCTGGAGAAGTGAGCCTATTTTCAACACCAATTTTTACCCGTCCCTGAAAATAGCCAATTTTCCCAACAAAACGTAGCTCAATGTTATGCACATAAAACTGAAGATACTACCTTTCCAAAACAAAATATAATAAGTTTTTCAAGTTTTTTTTTATCAAATAAAGAGCATAACGAGCAGCAGCAAAACATTAAAATCTCCCGTTCATTTTGTTGAC
This sequence comes from Stomotoca atra, assembly GCA_036873935.1. Taxonomy (NCBI): domain Eukaryota; kingdom Metazoa; phylum Cnidaria; class Hydrozoa; order Anthoathecata; family Pandeidae; genus Stomotoca; species Stomotoca atra. The sequence continues at coordinate 1,159 of JAYJMG010159043.1, forward strand.
ATTTTTCAATTCTCGGCCCAGATCTCAAGGTGTTGCGCTTAATTTCCGCTTTCTCTATCGCTGAAACCGCCGTGTTTCTAACACTGTTTGCCGTCAACTTTTTAAAAATTGTACCATGTTGGCTGCCAAAATTTCAAGCCCTTGTTAGGAAATATTATGCACACTTAAATGTCAAATATGCAAAAAGCACAACAAAACGGAACCAGCTCTTCAAGCCAAAAGATCAGGGGAAGGAAAATTAAATATAGTAAGTCGTCAAAAAGTGCTGGAGAAACACGCATTTCTGCAGTGGCTGTAATCATTAAATTGAGTTGTGCTTGGTGCAAATTTCCAATAAAAATAGAGTATTATTAATTTGGGTTCGAACCCCCAGTTCTTGGACACCTTTTGAAAAATGTCACCCGGATTTAAAATCAGCATCCTGGAATTGTTCTTGGCGTCCATTTCAAGAAAAATGGAGAATTTTCAATTTTTAAGTCCATTTAGGCCTATTTATTGCGTCATCAATAGAGGTGGTCCCAAAATTTCGCTTAATTATCAAAATACTTACAGAACTGATTCCATCTGACAAGTTTGGTAGCGTAAAGATGTTTTGTTGAAGAGATATTAAGGAAAGACTGACAGTACCAAATTTACCCAAATTGTGACATCATCAGGGGTTCTGTCACCAAATTTTGCTGTGATAATAATAGACTTAGAGTACTGGTGACACCTTGGGTGGCTAAACAATGTTTTGTTGGAAGAGACTAAAGGAAAAATTCTGAGTTACAAATTTACTCCAAACGTGACATCATAAAAAGCGTGCTTAGAAACCTGTCAAGTTTCATTTTGTAACGATGTTTTCTTTGGAAGATATGAACTTCAATGCATTTAAAGTTACTAACAGCTTATATAATACAACTTTCTCCGCCTCTCCGCAGTTTATGTGCCATTTTAATTGCTCAGACTAGAGCAGACTAGTTATTCAGGGCTTTCGCGGTATGTTGTTGGATAAAAAAAAATCAAAAGCTGAAATAAAAGGCGTTCTTACCTCGCAGAATCTAACAATAGATTGTCTTCAAAATTAGACACGTTCCCATATGCATTAAAAATAAATAAAAATAATAAAATAATAAAGGAGTTATTAAAACGGAAAAACATTTTTTTCTCAAACAATGTTCTGTTATAACTTAGGAAACGGATTGATGTAAAATTGGCTTTTACTGGCACATAAAGAAGACTTGCAATTGCACGGAAAAACTTTTGTAAACAACCCCGTATGACGATGAATGCACATTACATCAATAAAATAACGAATATATGAACATCTAAAGACAGCACCATACGGCGATGAAGATACGCCTCCTTAATAATGCTTGCGCATAAAAATCCGTAAACAACTTCATATTCATAATGGCGGCTCATCCGTGAACAACAACAAAAATCAAAATCAAAATTACAAAGAGACACAAACTCTCAGAACTTTCCATCATTTTAAAATAGTTGGCTTTAATGGCTAGTAGTTTTGATCATGCAGGATAAAGTAGAACATAATAACGCTTATATGGATAAAATGGACATGATTTTTATATTAGTGACTGCTTTCTTATATATTTTTGCGGTTTCAATTTTGAGTTTTGGTATATATTGTTTAAAGAAGAGTAAATCAAGAAGAACAAACAGCACTGATATCTTACTTCATATCAGCTATAATGAGATAGTAAAAGTAACAAACATGTTGGTCCTCCAACTATTGAAAAAACTTGGGTCAGACACTGATATTCTTCTGCATTTTAGAGTTTTGCTTGATGGCCCAGTTATCACGTTCCACCTATTCATGTGTTACGTTACTATAGACAGGCTAATCGCAACAATTGCACCATTGAAATATAACTATCTTATGACACCTAAAGTGAACAAGTGTTGTTTATACAGTTTTTGGATTTTTGGATTGATTATTTCTTCGCTATTTTATTTTACTGACAAGTCTTTTACTCAATCGATGTATTTCTATGTCGCACTTGAAGCAATATGCGTTACTGTATTTGGTGTCTCATACAGCATTATTGCATGCATTAGAAAGAAATATCGAAATGTGACGAGTTCAAGGACTGCCGAACAAGGAAACAAAAGATTTCTCTACACTGTTTTAGGCATTATTTTGACATTCATCATATTTTACTCCATCACCACCATAGTCTTGGTAACAGTGCAAACAACCATACTTTTAGAAGCTTATTCACTATTGATGTACATGGTTGGGGCGATGGTTGATCCACTAGTATATATCTTTATGAATCCAAATTTACGTAAACATGCTGTTGGCCTTTTGGGTTGCTTTAGAAAAAAGCGCTCTTTATCCAGATCTTGTACTATCGTACCTATCGATACAACAATAGTGTAAACATTGAATTAATTCTTTTACTGAAAGCGTATGGAACACGAGGACAAAAGTGGAGAGTTTTTGATACTATGCAATGCTAGAATTGTACCAAAATTGTTTATTAGTGGACATTTATCGGCAAAAGCAACACTCCATTAGGCACATTTGTCAAACAACTTTACCACAACGTCAATAAAAATAAAATTACAAACGAATTTTTAATTGGTTGAAGAATATGCTAATTCGATTTTGTGTTGATATGGAGTTAGAAAGGCAAAACAAATAACGCCCGTTGGTGGTATAATTGCTTATCGATAAGAAGCATACACTATGTTATTGCTTCAACTACACTGTTTGTCGTTGTAAAGATGAAAAGGTGATAAAAATAGAATAATGAATTACCTTTTGGATCTTCTATTATTGTCGTAATTTGTGTTTTGATATATCGAAACGATTGTATGCAGGTGTTTTTTTCCTTTCCTTTATATTTTTCAAAAAGACTTAAAAGGAATATCTTGCCAACTTGCCTGTTGTGTACCATAATGCTTCTTTTTTTTATTTGAAGTATTCAATATACAAGGAATGAACACATACTTTACGTTTTTCAATTGAAATGATTAGTCGTAAACAGGATTTTATCACACCCAGACAAAATGTTAGATAGGAAAAAAAACTTTCATATTTTCAAGAATAGGTGCTTTAGTTAAACCCAAGTTTCTCTTTATTGGAAAGAAACGCCCCTTACAAGTAAACATCTCTCCTCAAATCAAAACACTAAAGAAATGCACCGGGCTTTTATTTGCATCATAACTGCAATCTGAGATAGAAATCGAATCAGGTTATAAAGCTTCAATAAGACAACAAGCTTTTTGAATTGTACGTAATTCTGCATGCTTTGCTCTTCGTTAACCACCACCAGCATGAATTAACCCTATTCCACATGGGCTTTTTGATGGACGTGCTATGATCTTGAAATTTGGCAGGAATGTAGCCACACCAGTGTAGTTTTCAAAAATGGAGTCATCAAGTTGAAAAATGTCATTATTTTTGCTGACGTCAGCGTTTTTTCCAAAAAAACCCACAAAAATTGTCAAAAAATTGTCAAAATTTGCTAAGCTGTATAAAATACAGATACAGTACACTCTCGATATCTCGAACTCTGAGGGGACCGGGAAAAAAGTTCGAGATAGAGAGAGTTCGAGATAACGAGAGGCTTTGTGGTCCAAATGAGTGCGTAGGGACCGAAGGAATTGTTCGAGATAGCGAGATTTCGAGATATCGAGTATTCAAGATATAGAGAGTGTACTGTATAACAGTCTATAAGTAATTACCCATTCACTGGACGGCTAACTAGTAGCACTTTTGAATACATAGTAACTTGTTGGCCAAATAGCTAAAAATGATGCTGAAATCAGCACTTTCTCCAAGTCATCAACATCCAAATTTTGGCGTTTTACGTCAAATTGACGAATTTTTGACGTCACGTGACCTCATTCGACGTCATAGGCAACTTAATTTTCCCTGAACAATGTTTGCATAGTTTCATTGATCAAGTTGAATTTAGTAATGGTACCAATTCTATTATCCACAAAAGCGCAGTTTTGCCAAAAATGGCTTTTGGTGTCAACCAAGTCTCACAAAACAGCCATATCTTTCTAACTAGCCATAGAAATCCAACCAAATGGAAACATGTAAAACTAAATTTGGTTTCAATAAAAAAAAGCTCAGGGCTTCGGCCTTCACTGCTAGGAAGTTATCAAACTTTTTCCGTTGGGAGGTACACCCCCCCCCCATGTGAATTATGGTTAACTAGAATATTAGATCCTAAAAATACGTTTGAAAATAGATTTGTGACGATAAATTTGCATGAATTTCAAGTTGTCCTTGTTGATGCTATGCTTTTTCGGGCTGTTATTTGCTAGTGGTGGGACAACCTCGATCCCAGGACTTCTTATCGTTTTTTGAATACGAAACGTGGCGGAAAGAAAACCCTGATACAGGTGAGCGATTATGCCCAAGAAATGACTAGATTATGCGAAAATGTTATAAATTTCGCGACTTGTGTCCTAATATCTAATTCGTTTATGAACTACACAATACAGGGCAGAGCGGTTTACTGGCAATTTGATTACTGAAATTGTTGCCATGGATTGACTCCAGAAGCAGAAAAAATCTACCTGTCGAATGCAAAACGTCAAGATACCATTCATGAATGGGAATAAACGGAGGGGTTGGAAATTGGTAAGGCACCTTAAACGCTTTGGAGCGAATGCAAAGGGTTGATAATGAAACTAACTACTTTCGAATGCTCACTAAGATGAACCTTTCTAAGAGCGGGGGGTGTTGAAAAAATTTTCAAATAGTAATTAGCGAAGGGGACGTCTATTCGGAAAATAAGAGTAGGCGTCGTGTGTGCCCTGTTTTGTTTAGGAAGTTCCGTGGTTGACGGTGTAAACTCCCGTAGTGACGTCACAGAGACTGAGTGCCAGGTTGGGCTTCTTATACGAAAATATCAGAAAATCACCAGGGAAATGTTAGGCAAACGTGTCAAACGCCGTTTATAAATATTTTAGGCGAGAAAAACTTTTGGACAGGCGCCAAGTCACAAAACGAATTCTAAAAGTAGGATTTTTGCAATTGGCTAAAAAAAAACGTTGCCACGGGAAACAACTGAAACGCTTAAGCAAAAACATAACAGGAAGGAAGGAAATAGGATGTGTTGATAAAAAATTGGAAATAAATGCCAATGTAAGAGAAGAAATGTGAAGACTAAACAATGCAAAAGCAGAAGACGGTTCCAATGTTATCTTTCCTAACGCTCGATCGTTTTTGTTTACATTTTTTTGTTTGGAGAACACGAAAATAAAAAAATAAAAAATATGACACAGGACACTGACAAAAAAATTAACGAGTGATTGCTTTAACAAATTTGTTGTTTGTTTAGTTATGAAGGAATTAATTATTAGTAGGGCTCAAAAGACAACGTCCATGAGAGTGGCGTTTCAAGGGATTTTTGTTTCAGCAAGATGAAAATGTCGAGCTGATGTTAATTATTGTGCTTCACCATAGACATAAGCTTTTTCGAAATTATTGAGTTTTATGTTGTGGCTGTTTGTGACACCTGGGAAATTCAGCAAAGTGAAGGCTTGAGTCGTTTTAGTAGCTTGCTGTGTTTTGTTTGAGTTTTTTCATGGGTTTTAGGGATGGAATGTTTATATCGCCTGTTGTTTATTTTTTTACTTTGCCATAGTTTTTGTTGTATACAAGAGGATATGATAAAAAAAGGTAGAACAGACAAGTGTTATTCGTGTTTTTTTCATATTAGTGAAAAAGTCTCTTTAGCTGGTTGACGGCTATAGAACGATTTGCTGATTAAGCCTGTTGGTTAATATTTTGATTGTTTTCATTTTTAGGCAACAAAGAAAAATAAATTTTATAGAAAAATTATCATGGGAAGCCTTTTGTGTGTTACTACTGCTGAGTTTTCAATCATTCAAGATCATTTGTGCTGTGTGTCGTCTCCAGTTTAGATTACTCAAAGAATGAAGTTCTATTTAGCAGGCAGTAGTCATAGTCATAAGAGATATATACAAGTTATCTGAATTTTTTTCTATCTTATTTAAAAATGTATTATCTTAGATTGTGATACCTTTTTTTATTCAGTTTTAGTTTCAATTTCATTTTTTACATATTATTTATGTATTTCTTTTTTTATCATTTACTTCTCATTTAAATTTATTATTTATTGACTGCCTTGCATGATTCATGTATTTATCTTCACCTATCGCCTAATGCAAAGTTAGTTAGAAAATAGTGTGAACTTTAACAATTAATTACAATTTTATTTTTAATTTTTAGCCTAATGGAATTACGCTCGATTTTTTTGAGTCCGGACCCCTGGTCTCTTTATAAACTTAACATCAGTAAAGACTTACGAATATGTATTTACAATAAAATTAAAAGAATGAAGCTTGTTTTGTTGTTTTTAAAAATGTTAATTTGCCAAAATTTATAGGATAATGGACTTTTTCTTTGTGTTTGTAAAGATTTTGCACTATTTAAAACTGTTCACACTTACTAAATTCCGTTTGCATAATTCTTTGAATTTTGTTTTTTTATGAAGGTTTCTGTACAAATTAAAATCATATACACAATACAATGTCATTTTTCCATTCCCGATTTTTGAAAAAGATATAATAGTATCTGATAGAGGATAAAGGAAATACTGTCTTTGGAGTCTACTAAAGCTCTAGGAGTCATTTTTTGCAGAGTGCGAGAAACACAGTCAACAATTTGTCAAAAGTTCCTCAGTCACACATTTTGTCAATAATAATTTCCAGACATTGCTTTCTGATGAACTTTTATCGACTATCGAATGCCATTGTTTATCAGGTAGCGTTTATGTCTTCTTCTTATATCAGAAATAAGTTACGATAACGCACATCAATATGATCAATTTATCTGAAGGAAACCAACTCATTCATCATTTCAGTTTCGTCTTTCAATGCACTGAAGCAGGAATCTCTTGTACTGATTTTGTGGATGTTTTAGTTTTTGTCAATATTTTCAGTAATTGGGTTAATTTCGGAGATGGCCTTGCATTTTAAACTGATGTTGTTAACGGTTTTGTTAGCTTGCATTCTTTCAACAAATGTTCACTGATGTCATTATAAACTTGTTTCCTTGACTAGGTCATACTTTTATTTTTTTTATCCACCTAATTTAGTGGCCGGAGTAGCATATTTTGATGATAAAATAATACTTGAACTATAAATAAAAACTTTTGGCAGTTATTGACTACTTAAAGACTATAAAGGCCTTGAAAATTTTTAGATTTGTTATGGAAACTTTTTTCTTTAAATCTCTTTATTCTGTAATCCTTCAAAGATTTATGCTGTGCATCTTCACATTTGTTATAATTTAAAACAACGTTGACAATGAATCTTTCACATTTTCTGCAAATAACATAACAGTCTCCTTCAGGGACGGATTTAGGATATTTTTTCAGTGGTGCATAATATGGAAAAAATAAAAGGGCGTTGCAAATTTCAAGTGAATTATGCCCTGTAAACGGTTTTAGCGCCCTAAAGTTTACTTGCACTTTTATCCTATACGTGTCTTCAAACGGGAAATATTGATCATGAATTTATTTTCTTGCGTTACACAGAATGTAGAAACGTGCGATAAGGCATCTATTAAAAGCTGGCTTAAATGACTGACGGGGGGCGTAACGCTGATCAGACGATGCTCTTTACGGAAACATTATAAACGTTATTTTTCGGTTTAACTTCTTACTATACAGTAGGCTGTCAGTCTTTAACCAATAACGTAAGCGACCTATGATAAAAGTGTTATTGAGATATGATCGCTTGTGGGTCTCTGTAATAAGTTTTATGAATGAAAGTTCGCTTGTGCAATTTCTGAATAAACACACGCGAAATTCGGAATAGAATTAACTTTTTACCTAATTATAATTGCTCGAAAAATTAGAATAAGAAAGTCAAGAGGATTTTACATACATACATACGCTTCAAAAATTAATCAATTGTGAGGAGACCAATAAAAACGGCCAATTCAGGGTGAATAATCTATCCAAATACTTTACCTTTTATGGCACATTAATTGCCACGTCATGTTTAACTTAGTAGAGGAAATGATTTAAACCTAAACAACAAAATTTTATTAAAAATAATTATCATTACACATCTAAACAGGTTAAAGACTAAATATTAATAACATTTTCAAATATTTATAACATTGATAATCCGCCAAAATGTAGTGTATGGTCAACCTCGAACCCAGGGCTTCTTCTCCTTTCTGATCGATTGGATTGCGGAGAAAGAAAGCCCTGGCCCCCACCGGTCCAATTCTGCAATTTCATTGGTTATTTAGACATAGGGCCGTCTATTGAAAGAAACGAGTTTTCGCGAGTTAATCAAATAAACAACATGGTGGTTTGAATGAATGGTGATATGTAAAATCGACATTACTTTTGGATTGAGAATGCTTAGGAAATTGGTGCAAAAGAAAATAATTTCTCCAACAAATGAACGGTGAAGTCATCAGTTTTTTCAGGGAAGTTAAGTATTAAACTTGCTTGGTTTTATCATAAATAATGATCCTCCACCACCACAGTTAGCTAGCTGAAGTCGTAAATAGATTTCCACAGACTAATTTTGCACTTTTTAGCTGACTGCTGATGGTCAAGTCTTGTTTTGCAGCTATGTTTCTTATAAATTAAGTAAATTCAGCAGTAAAAGTACTTCGACAAACAAAAACTTCTTCATTTTCTTGAACTTAGTGCTTTTCAAATTTTATGATTTAGTGCTATGAATTTTTCTAAAATACATTTTAGTTATGTTTGCTAAACTAAGGTTGCATATAAATATCACAAAATAATTTGCAAAGGTTCGCAAAGTAAAACAAAATAAAACATAAACAAACTGGCAAACACAAATAAATAAAACTTATGAACTTTAAGCAAAAAATTCAGATACCCTTTTAATTTTTTAATTAGTATATGGTCGCATTATGTCGCTAAGATTTATCAAGTGTGGCCTTATGGTTAATTCATCAGATTTGTAATCTGATGGTCGAGGATTCAATACCCGTGCTCGACATGCTTGGGATCATGTCTGAAAAGCTTGTGAGGGAAGGTATATCGTAGAATGTTGTAAATCGACGTAAATTTATTTAAAAATAAAAAAAATGTAAAACTATTATTTGGACATGGACATGAGAAAGATAAACTGATCATAATATTATTTGTCAACTGGAAGTAAGGCAATTTCGGTAAATAAAGTAATTCCTGTCGATATTCAAATCGATTTTCGTTTTTGCGGATCTGGGAAGGAAAAACCTTCAAGAAAAAAAATAACGCCTAGGTATTCTTTCTCTTTATGGTACGATGATGCTGCTTGCGATTTTGTTGATCGGTTCGGTTTGTTATTGGGTTTTCTTTGTCATCCAAATCATCCTCCCCTCCTTGTAGTAGATTCGGTAACTCTACCGTCTTCAGTAAGAAACTGAAGAGAGAAACGTTACTGGTTATTGTTCGTTGACTGAATGTTGAATATTCTGTGTTGTATATACCTTATGTATATATCCATTTGCTTGTAGCCAAACTGGAGTGATGCATTGATGTACTCTTACCTTCCAAATAGAGGGGGGGGTTTGAATAAGCGGGCGGGGTGGGGGGGGGGGGGGGGTGGACACTGAAGCAAATTTTAATAAACGAGGGGAGGGGTTGGAATGAACAAGGGGGGTGGAAATTGGCAAGGTGTGGTTTGTGTTAAACGTATTCATTATCATTGAATACAAAGGCTTAAGAATGAAACTGACTACTTTCAAATGCTCACGAAGATGAACCTTTCTGTGATAAGGAAAGAAGACGCACGTAAATGAATTAAATGAGTAAGTTGTATTTTTGAGAAAGAAAATTGAACAAAGCTTTGAAAATAATTTGGCAAAATTAATTAGCGGAGGTGGGTCCGAATAAGACCGTAAGGTTGGAAAAATTTTCAAATAGTCCGTTATAACTTTGTTTGGACTACCATACGCAGCAAAAAAAATTATTCACACAGTCTTGTCGCTTACTATTCTCTTCATATTTAGCAGTCAATGACAATGTCTATAACTTTTTTTGTTATCGGAAGCAACCTAAGACTCAAGAATATTAAAGACAATACGGAAAGTAGGAGGAGTTTTTCGCTGGCCAAACATGTGAGCGTGGAAAGTCTATAATTGAAACATGTTTCAATTCGTCTCCCTCATGTGTTTATGTCTTTTAAATTTGGCGTTTGCTTTTCTTCAGCTAGAGTGTTTCCTTCAAAAAAAGGCTGAATATTCTATCTTCTCGAAAAGGTTTTTCCACTGTTGGCGTGGAGCAGTAGCTGATGTGAAGTTAAAGTATTGTTGAAAAAAATGTAAATTTCGGTCGTGCTGTTAGATGTCTTAAATTCGATCTGTCATTTGATTTAGCATTCAGGACAGTCATTCAACGAATTTAAGATGGATTTTGAGTTTATGAAGAAGTATTAGTAGCCTATACATGTTTTTGAGAAAAGTGATAGAGGAAATTCTGATGCAGTAAGCAGTGCTATTTTCATTTTCTAAAATTAGGCCATTTTAACGCAAATTTTCCCCAAAGTTTGTGAGACGGGGGCTGTGATTAAATAGGAATGACAGATGACAGAATTATGCATTAACAAAGCCTCTAAATATATGTTTTGTGCGTTTTGTAACTGCATTTGGTGTTACATGATCTGGAATTGAAATTTTGGTTGTCAATTTGTTAAAATTAAACCCGAAATTAAGCAAAAGCTAAAAGATGGGGGTTAAACTAAATTCAACCTATGTTTTGCATGACTTTGGCAAACTATCAGCGGTAACAATTTAATTGATAACCATTATTCTATACATATTTTCCTAATCAATCAAGTGGTACAAATGGTACAAATCAACCTAAAAATATTTTTACTTTTGAAACACTGCAAAAAAATTACCTCAGGATTTCACAAAAATGCTTTTTATGCAAATTTAACAAATAGCGGACACATAGACTTGATTGATACGTAATATCAATAAAAAAGTCAACCTGAAAAAACAAAACCCTTAGCCATAGAGAAGCCATAAAAGTCATGCAACATTTCGAACCGCACCTTAATTGCGTTGAGCACCCAAAGTTACACTTTGTTTTGCTTGATTTCGCAGTCGAACATAACAATGATGAGTTGTTTCATCAGTCTCTTCTTAAAGTTGATGAAAATTGTAAATGCCAAAATTTACGCTAACTTGGGCTTTAAATGCTCATCCAATACACCTTTCCCGAAACTTATTGCGCAATCGATTTTGAAGATCTTCAATTTATGACGACTCTGTTTCGATAGA
>JAYJMG010159154.1:0-12407 GCA_036873935.1 Stomotoca atra
AGTTTATTTATATGCATTTTAAGTTTATTTATATGCAAATGAAAGATATTTTGTTTGCACTTGTCGGCCACGGTAATGTAATGCATTATACAGGACACATTCATCTGCAACGTTTTAAGGATGATTTACTTCTGAACAACGCCTTTATGTTGGGCATATACAAATATGTTAATTTCACTTCCATAGTCAATCTCCAGCAAATCTGGTATATATCAACAGTAAATTGAAGTTGCTTTTACAAAAAATGATAAAAACACCGACAAAATGCAAGTTTATAAAAAAACAAAGTTCGTAACCAAATCAAAAAGCACATTCTTAAGCAATAGGAACCTACCTCCACCTTTACATCGCGAATCTTTTTAACTTTCAATGCCATGTCTCCTGTTTGAGGTGAAACGTCACAAGATATTGGCAACAAATAATTGAAAGATGGTATATGCTGTAATTTGTTACACTAATATATGTTTCCTGAAGAGATCATAAGAAGATCTTTTAACAGTATTTTGAAAGCTCCTATTTGAGCAATTGAAGTTGAATCCAGCCTCCAATAAACAACCCCCAAGATATCAATTAGTCCAGTCTTTAAGTTTGGTTTCCACTATCAATAAACATGAGACAACGCGAGTTAGTTTGAGTTCATTTTTAAAATCATGTTGGCCCAAGTGGAAATATTGTCAAAAATTAACTCACAAAAACTAAATGGTTATTAACCAAAACCGATCATTTCAGAGAAAAGAATATTAGAAACGACTAACTGTGAATTTTTTAAATGGGTGCGCTCTTGTTAATTTACCCTAAGAATAACACATGCTCAATATGATATGTTTACTAGTTCATATTATGTTTCCATTATTTTACTCTTTTAGCAACTAATAAATATACTGTTTGGGGTTAATGATGAAAAATAACAAAATACAAAAATCAACTTTTATTATTGACGACAAGGTGAATAATGAACTCATCAAACGAACCTCTAACAACCCTAACATTATTCTTTGGTCCAGATCAATATCTGGATGGAACACTGAAAGCATTTAATGACCTTGTGCCGACATTTTTGCTACACAGATACAGATCCAATAAAGGTATCCTTCAGCAGTGAAAGGTTGCTAATGCAAATACGGATGTACGCGACCCAAAACTCAATTGACTGGAGATCGAAGGACATCAAAATCCTAAATGATATGTTCTCATCAAGCCGTCTCTACTCTAACTAGCAATCTGTAGAACCAGACATAAATGCAAGGGAAAATAAAACCTACGTACTAAAACAGTTAACACGCATGGTGTAGAAAGTTCTAGCCTAGTCTCAGGTGTTCTAGCTTGTTACCTGTTTTAGTACATACGAAAAAAAGATAGAAATATCAATTAAAAAAACAAAACTATTCTCAATAAAACATTCGTGTTATGTTAACAAAATAAGATAATCTTATGTACACAATGAGTAAACCAGGTATTTTGGTGAAAGCCCTTTCTATCAAAATTTTCTATAATTCTGTGCAGAAATCTATGATAATTTCATAAATTTGTAAACAAATTAGGAAGACACTGCTTCAAAGTCGATTGCCTATAAACGGACCTTATTCGCCCTAGCTTATACACTGGTACAGTAGAATTTAAAATCTTGTTTTTCGAAATAATTGATGGAATATATACAATAAAATAATTAGTAAAATATCATAAAAACTTTATTTTGCTAATAACAAAATAAAAGATGAGGTTGCATAATGATCCCATATAGAAACCATCTTCCAACCATATTGCGAAAATATCTATTTTTTTGCCTCGTTTCATGGGTTCGTCTTTCGACATGGCAGAGATCCTGGGTCTTCCAGTATGGCTTTAAATGAAAGATTAGTGGTTGCACTCACTAAAGGAATACTTTAAACTTGTATTTATAAGATAGAAGCTAAGCATTAAGAACAAAGTGTTCACAGAATTTTCCATGTGCAAAATACAGAGACATACCTTAACTAGCCTGAGTATAATTTGCTTGTTAAAAGTTTAAAGTTTAGTGTGGAAAAATAATGTTTAAAAAAGCTTGAAAGACATCACAAAAAACAGCCAAAAAAAAGTTATAACACATTGCCACTGCAACTAAAAATGTCCATTTGTGCTACCTTAACTTTGGACTACTTTCAATGGCTGCTTTTAAAAATCATGTTATTGCTTTACTGAAAGTAAGTGTGACAATGGATAAAAGTTATTGGAAGCTATTGTTAATTCATGAGTAGCCATATTGTTTTAAAAACATTGCGATTGCAAGTGTGGCTACTAATTCAACTATTTCTTTTGTTTTACATGAACACAAGTGGTTGAACTGGTTGATTTGGTTGGGAGAAGCGAATAAGACTTTACACTGTTTCAGGTCTTTCTACAACAAAAAAGTGATACTATGTGCATTCATAAATGTTTTCTTAAACAAAAACCGAAAGGCCACACTCACACTAAAAAAGATCTTATCTTCACTTCAGAGATCATTCAGAGATAGAGCATCTAACATAAACGTAGCGTCTAAACAAAATATAGATTCAAATAAATATCTTCAACTATAAATTTTTTTCAATAAACAACCTATATAAATTTATCTATAAAGAGACAAAAGAATAATTTGTCACCCAGAAAACTGATGCAATTCAGATCCTGTTTACTGACATAAACCCTGCAGTAGTTGGTTACCTGAATTTTCTATTTTGACCGGCTAAATGCAGCAATAAGGTACTTTATAGGGGGATATTTTAGCATAATTTTAAACATTATCAGGGGGCAATGATAACATTAATGGACAGATTAACGAATGTATATAAAACAAAAGTAAAGTAAACAAAAAAATGAACAACATCTAAAATACAGCGAAAGCTATCAAACTTTTAGGCCAAGCAGTAGATTGTTTAAGAGTAACACCCACTAAAAATAACTCTACCATCGTATCAATGTCCTCGCGCGTCTTTTGAAACATGGGTCCCAATCATTTCAAGCCATGAACTTGAGGCTAGGTAAGCAGCCAGACCAGCTACAGAATCCAGAGCTTACTAGCTAACAGATATTCATGCAGTTTAAGAACAAGATGCAAAAATGTAGGTAACTTTTCGCGGTTCAATCACAGACTTTCTATCTTTGCATCAAACTTATTTAATTTTTGCATTTAAATACCAAAAAAAATAAGGCAACTTACTTGTTATATGCACATAGTCAAACTTATTCAATTTGCAACTCTTTACACCGCCATAGAGCGTGTGACATGTTCAATAAAATAAAGTTTCCATCAAAACAACCTTAACCTTGAACCAAAACTTAAAGACAAAAACTAGATATTCTATAATACGCACTAGTTACTTTCACTGTGTGTCTTTACCATGTGCCTTTTCAAATTTCCATTTTGCACGAATCCTTTTCCACAAACTGTGTAACTGAAGGGTTTGACATCAGAGTGTGTGAGAAAATGTCTTTTCCATATATAGACATCCAAACTTTTTTGTTCCTTGTTGCAAACACGACAGAACAATCTTAATCGGACATAAGGGTTTTTCCAATTCAGGAACATTTTAGTATCTTCCCGATGAAGTGTGTATAATTTACCCTCTTCTACCAATGCCAACTAAAACAAGATAAAGGAAAAAACTAAAAGTATCTTTTTTAAAAAAAACATTAAGCAAAACTCAACAGTGCGCAGGGGAACAAAATCTATCAAAAGCTATGTAAATGTACCAAAAAAAGTGTTGATGGTTATAAACTCTGAGGTTTTCTACAGTGCATAAAAATTATTATTATTTTTTTTTTCTTATGCACTGATGATGAACTGAATAGTTCGAAAAACTTTTGCTTATTTTTAATAAATATATAGTTGTTTTTTAAAATAAAATACATGGCTCTTTTATCAATAATAAGTTATAAAACCTTTTAAAAAAAAGCTTAAATAATATTCATTCAGTATTTCCCTTTTTTTTTTATCAGACAGCATATCCTGTTGTAAAGGTTCTAAGGTTGTTTCTTTCAAGAAATAAAAATAGCTGTTAAAATCAAATCAAATATAATCCTAAATTTGAATTGAGAATGTTACAGAACTGGAAGTAACAAATTTCAAAAGCAGATAAAAATTAAAACAACAACAATTCCTTACAATCTCTTCTTCCGACAATTCAGGTTCCTCCTCTTTCAACAAAGCACTGGACACAATTTTCCGAGGGCTCTTTGATGGAGTCTTCAAAATGGTGGTTTCACTCTTAATTGGAGATTTTGCATAGATCATTTCACTGGATACTTGGTCTTCTTCTTTGATCGTTTTCAAATCATTAGCATTAGATAAAATTGTATTGTCATTGGAAATGTTGGCACAAGCTCTACTAGGACCTCTTCCTCTTCCTTGACCCCTGTTTTGTCCACGTCCACATTCAAAGAGTTTTTGAATTGGAGACAACTCATTTTCTTAAATGTCCTGATTTTTTTAAGTGTCCTGAACCCACGAGTCGTTTTGAAAAGTCTCTGTTTTGATAGGAGATATATTGGCATTCTAAACCAGAACAAAAAAATTCTATTATATTTGATCAACTAGATTTATATCAAAATGTTGATTCATTTATTTTAATTTCACAAGAAAGAGTGGTATAAAATACAATGAGTACATTAGGTTAACAAGCTTAAAATTTTGCTGTTACTCAGAAAATTAAAGCGAGCATTTTCCTTGACCCTAAGCATTTGTACAATAAATCAATAAATAAATACTTAAAAAAACTGCTCTGGCAGACAGACTTCCTGAAAAATTGTAAATTTTAACTTTTGGGTTTACTTTGGACCCAGTCCCCAGACAAGACAAAATTTGCAAAATATTACCTCAATTCAAAATCAACGTCCCCAAATTAGTTATAATGCTAGTTTTAAGGAAATATATTTCTAATTAGGGCCCATTTATCACATCATTAATGAGTGTGACCCAAACCTATTTTTGCCACAAAGGACTTTCCATAATAATGTCAGTACCAATTCACCTAATCAATGATGCCATAAACAAGTCTGATCACATTAATTTAGGTCTAAGTGAAATAGTTTGCAGTAGAAATTTTAAAAAAACAATTCAAACATATACTTAGCTTAGATACTAAGTTCACCATTTTTCCACATAACTTGAAAAGTGGGAAATACGATCACACTTCTGTAGTAAATATGCATTAATTGGGATGTATGCTATGAACAAATTGTATTTGATGAATGAAAATGGGTTACAGACAAAAACTGCCTGAGAAGCCTCCCGAAGACGGAAATAATTTTGTTGAGAGAGCACTCTCTCAAGGCATTAATCCCAACAAGATAAGTAACCTCCCTTACTGCAAGGTTTTTACCCTTATCGGTGTAAACCGTCCAAAACACCTGAAAGAAAAAATAAAATGGACCAACCAAGTTTAACGATTTGAGCAAAATATAAAATGGACCAGCCAAGTATAAAAATTGAACCTGTCAATATAAAAAAGGTCTGCGTTTCACACACGAAAAAATAATAATAACGATATTGCTAAAAAAAACAAAAACAAAAATATAAAAAAACCGATTAAACCCATCTGTGCGCCAGAACTTGCAAATCTGGACAGTAGCCTTACACATGCGTTACGGTGCACCAACACTCAGTCTCACACAGATGGAAAAAAAGTTAGGACCAACCTGCAAAAACACTCAAAGTATAAAACAAAGTTAAACAAGTAAAGAAATGAAATGACTTGGGTTATAAGTTGGATAGTCAACCCCAAAGAACTGTCATGTTCGACAGAGGCCCTTGCAAAGTTATAGCATAACTCACAATCTTATTCGAAAATCAAAACTTTACAAAGGACATGGTTTAGTTTCAATTTAAATAAAGTGTCTTTTTAAAACATTTTTGTAGCTTATCATAATCATTTATTGCTGCATTTGTTTGGAAACTAACAAATGGAAAGAAATATACACAAACAACGTAATAATACAAAGAAAATAAGATGATCATTTGCTTGTGTGTTGAAAGCCTATAGACACATATTTACCGCATAAATTGCCGGCGCTCCCTCCCTCCCTTCCTTTTAGATTTTGATGCATTAACATTTCACAACCATATTTATGATGTTACCAATAAGCACGGTTTCAAATTTTTACTCTATTTCCAAAGGACTTCCGAAACTGATGCCACCTGGCATAACATTGTTTCATCGATGAGATTAAGGATAAACTCCCAGTGCTGGATATACACAACTTGTGACGTCATAAATGGGTTTGATCAAAGATTAATAGCTAGCTGTAGTGATGACATCTGTCAACTTTCGGTCTGTTAAATGTTTAGATTTAAATTTTTTATTGATACACCGTCTAAAGCGTGTTTGACTTTAAAGCTCATTTCAATATCTTGCGAAAAAAATAGGTTGAATGTACACAAACTTCTGTTTGAGAAAAGACCGCCGGATTTGCAATGAGCACCCAATACTTTGTTGCAAATTTTCAAGAAAATTAAAGCATTGTCACTTTTTGGGCAATATTTAGGCCCAAACCCACCGCCTTTGGCCAAAATTAAAAAAACTATTGCCAGATTCAATGTAGTTATTATATGCATTAATTTTTAAGTAAATCAGAGTATTTTTAATTTTTGGTCTATAAATTTTACTTTGCAGGCGTAATAGTGATGTCACCTGCCAAATTTCGTTGAGCATTGATGTTTCGTTCCAAAGATATTCAATGACACCTGCCAATGCCAAATTTACCCAAGTTATGACATCACCGTTGGGTCACAAATTTAGTCTCAGTAGAAAGATGTCAAATGTCAAATCAGTTTGTTGCAATGTTTTATTCCAGAGATATGAAGGTCTGCAGCAGTGTTCATGCTAGGGTGTAACCAAATTCTTTTTCTCTTTCATGTCAAAAAACAAGGGAAAAGAACAAGCGCAAGCGAAATCAAAGGCTTCTTGCTTCACAGAAATCCAAAAAAGAAATCATATAAATTAAAAGCCTTAATTGCTTTACAAAGTTGATGAACTAAAGAAACAAGTAAGTTTGAAAAAAATCTAAACAGTAAAAAAACAATTCTCGTTTTCTTTATAAATAATGTTGGCAAATTCAGATTAAGAGGACTGAAATTTTGAGTAAAAATCAAGCAATTTTAGCTGCAAACAAACTCCAACTGTTCTACCTTTAGCTTAGCTTAACAAAATAAACCACTTTTTTATAATGAACGCCAGAACACTTCCTTACTTTCTTTGTAGTGTCTACTAACACATTTCATCAATGAAAAAAACGAAAATAGGTTATTGACTTTCCCCTTAATTTAACTTTTAAATAAAATAATAAAGTTCTTACATTGGCAATGGCTTTTGCAGGGCTCTCAGTTGCAGCTTTTCCATGTCCCCTTCCGCAACCCCTTCCACGACCTCGACGTCCAGATAACTTTTTAGTAGGTGATGTATCTGCATGATTGAGATTCTCAAATATTGCATCCTTGTTGAGTGTCACTGCATCTTCAGTAGGTTGTCCTTCAGTAAAAATCTAGAATGACAAGCATATAATTTTTTATTAAAATGAATGGTCGATTGAAGGATAGCAGTATAAGTGACTGGATCCTGCTTTTCATATGAACCAGGTGTTGAAGACAAGCAAGAAATGGGTGACTGCCTATAACTTAATAACTTTAAAAGGAGAACTAAATTCAAAATTTTTTTCTTCAAATTATTGCTCCAATTGCTCATCTGAACCTATCCCTGATTACTAATTTTTACACCAACTACAATTAAAAGCCATTTTATTGAGCGTAAAGTTAAGCAGGTTTGAATTTTCAGGTGTGTCCCTCCATATTTAGATTAAACATGTTATGCTATCATTTTCTCTTCTTTGCGGTATCAATGGCGTTATCACCATCATCAATGTGCCATTACGTATTTTAATTGAATGTTCTTTCTTGTCACATAACTGGAGAAATAATTTTGTCAAAAAAGTTTGATAACTGCGGCACGTGCTGGAAAAGTGGCTCACTGGTTTGCATGAGAGCTATAAGTTATCAGACATTGGGTAATAGGCCGTAGTTAAATCAACACCTAAGTGAGTTTCCTTAGGAGTAATTACTCATAGAGTCATGAAAACTGTTGTACTAATGTTACATCTCACTGCGAACAAATTTCACTACCATCTTCCATGTAAAAACAAACCAATCAGATCAATACAATTTTACATCAACTCAAATATAAGTTGACAACAATAGGAATATTTTACTACTTACACTTGAGCTGCGTGTTATGGTACGAGAAGAATCTAATTTCCGCTACAAAAAAAAAAATTAATTGTTAGTAAGAAAAACAGAAAAATAAAGAATAAATAAGTAAATAAGCAAACTAACAAATTTAAATTACAAGACACAAAATAGTTCTCTTCCAACCTTTTGCCTATACGTTTCATCTCTCGGAAGGCATTCTAAGATCTTCTAAAAATGGGAGTTTTATTTGTTTTGTACCTTGGAAGGTTGGGGAAATTTTTAGAAGGCCTTCTGAGCCTTCTAGCTTGATACCTGGAAGGATTCAGACTTTAATCTGAAAAGCCTTCTGCTTTGTTTCTTTCTTTCCTTCCTTCTTGCTTTGGAAGGCTTGACTCTATGAGCCAGTCTTGATTTATTGAGTTTTGTTCAACAATTTACGGGGATTATATCATTGGATCAGGCTAGTTAAGGCATGTCCCCGCCATTTTGCACATGCAAAATTCTGTGAACACGTTGTTCCTAATTCTTAGCTCCTACATTATAAATACTAGTTTACAGTGTTGCTTCAGTGAGTGCAACCACTAATCTTTCATTACATTCATACTGGAAGACCCATGGTCTCTGCCATGTCGAAATAGGAACCCATGGAACAAGGAGAAAAAATAGTTATTTTCTCAATTTCGCACCACTAAACTAACGTTAAAAGTGTCGTTTCAGCAAAAATAAGCATGTATTTACAAATTCCTTCCAATAAAAGATTGTAAATTTGGGTATCAGTGCTATCAACTTGCGCCTATAACTTTGATAAAAAGGTCTTTGCGTCAGTGCCTCAATTTGGAAATGTTTGAGCAGTGACCAGAGTCAAGCTTTTTGTACATTTTTTCAGTTAAGGTAGTTGATAAACAGTGCGAAACAGACTCTTCAAATATCTTTGTAATTTTATTCTGTTGAAATAATTAACTCAGGAAAGTCTTATATTTTAAGTTTATAATTGCTTACGGTATACATAACACAATTTTAGGGCTTAAATATCTCCAATTCCAAAGCCATTTCAGGTGGGTTTCTTCGTTTATCTCAAAAAGATTCATGTTGTTTTCATAATGTTATGAACCTGTCACAAGTATTGATACTTCACTCTCATATCACGTGACGTATTATTCTCAATCAATCACATTCGCACAAAATAAAGAATTCCAAAAAATAAAGCAGATGTCATGCTTAAAGTAGTTGTGTGCTATTTTATACTTAGTTGTATACAAAAATTGAGACATGCCTTAACCAACCTGAGGGGCTTATTTTACTAACAAACAACAACCACAAAACGAAATTGAACAGGTGAAGTAAATTGAAAAGATGCAAGCCAGATTCACAAGTTCTAGCATGCAGATGTTTTATTGCATTTTTTCCATACAAGCCGGGCTCTGGGAATTGACAGGTCACTTTCAATTTCAATTTATTTATTAGTTTAATCAAGTTGTGAAAAATGAAAAATTTAACTGAAAATAACCACATTGTGTTTCATGCTAGCGCAATTTTTCAAATAAATTGATGTATTGGTGTTTCAATTTATTAGTTTATTTATTCATTTCTCCATGCGGGTCCTTTTTCTGTACAGACTGGTCCTTGTAATTTGGCGGGTCTTCTTTTTCCATTTTGTCTTTTTTTCTTTCTCCGGACTGGACCTTGCAATTAAGCAGGCCTTTTTTTCCTTTCTCTAGACTGGTCCTTTTAATTCCACTGGCAGTTTTGGAGGTTCCTGCCAACAAGAGTGCGTCCTTGCAAAAGGAAGGTAACTGGAGTATAATCTCAGTGCCTTAAAGAAGTAAACCCCTTGACGTAACACTTCATCCATTTTTGGGAGACATATTCAGTTTTCTGTTTTGTAACACACCAACATACAGCAATAACAGTGACTTTTAATTTGGATAATTTTCCACAGATTTAGGCAGTAACTTTCAGTCACTTCAAACTCAAAAAGAGAAAGAGATTTTTATCCTTTGTTTGCGTACACTTAATCAACTTCTTCTAAACTTTTTTTCAAAGAAGCGACCAAAAAAAGAAAAAGAAAAGAAAGACAGCGAATGCAACAAAGATGGTGGCTTACGAACACCTACAAAAGTGGGATTGGGAACATAATGAAGTGATTTGTCTGTTTGAGAGTCATAAGAAACATGAATCTAAAATGTTTAATGTGAGATACAGAAAGAAAAATGTATTGAAGTACATTACTAAAGACCTGTGGAACTTTCTTTTGAAAGAAAAAGGGAAAAATGTGTCCCGACAGTTGCCCAGGTTAAAGGTCGTTGGAAGACAAGGATTTCAACCTACCAAACGACTGTTGATCACAATAACAAGTAAGGCAAAGACAGACGAGAAAGAGCGCTCCATAAAGAGATCTCAGATATTTGCGGCTATCGCCCAAATGTGAAGCTATTGGCACTTGCAAGTTCACCTAGATATAGTGATGTTTTTAATGAGTCACCATTCACCTCCGAAATTCAAGGACAAGAAGACCAAGTTGCTCCAGATTTATGCGAAGATCTTGATAAAAAAATAAATTAAAAAAAAAACAGAAAAAAATATACTTCTTCTGCAGACACCACGGTCAACGCTTTAACCAAATTGTAAAGAATATCTGGAGAAAAGAGAAGACAAAAAACTGAAAGACTTCAGCAAAAAAAGTCAGGTGAAACTGCCTGTTCTTAAGGATTATGAAACTCAATTAAAAATGCAACCAGTTGAATTGAATTTTAACAGTAGGAAATTAACGCACAGAAGTGGAATTCACATTTATGTCATGATTTGTTAATTCCCTGTAATAAAAACATTTTGGGCACCATCACAGAAACGTGTTGTTAAAAGAACTGCAAACATAGTCATTCATTTCTTTGCATAATGCAAATGAATTCTTCTTCCTTGGTTCAAAAGCTGAAAAACTGCTCTTGGTTTATCAGTAAATTTGAATTTGAAATCAATTGCTAATGCCCAAAAAAAGATTAGCAAATAGTTTAAGAAAGCGACAGCACTGGCTGGTAGGAAAATTATGTGAGCAGTTTAGTTATCTGCAGTAATGTACTAAATTTACCTCCCGGATGTTACACTAAACAGAAGATCATTTTATTCGGCTTCATGATACATTTTTAATTAAAATACTTGATAAATAGCAGATTATGCTAAAAACTTTTCATTTCTTTATTCATATATACCCTACACATCCCAGTGAGAAGTTTTAAAATCTCTGAGGGTTTCAGAATAAAACTAGCAAAAATACACTTCTATATCTGAGACCTTTTTCCATCCACTCTTGTTGGACATGACATCACTACATCTTTTCACATGACTCCAGAAGTCTTCAACAAGATTTCTATATTTAGATGGTAAGTCTTCTGCTACAAGCCATGATCTTTCCCAATGTACTTCGTAATAATACAGTCCATTCTAAGAGGAAAGAATTTGTGGAAATTAATGTTATACATTATACATGACACATTCATCTCCAACGTTTTAAATATGATTTACTTCTGAACGCCTTCATGTTGGGCATATACCAATATGTTAATTTCGCTGCGGTAGTCCTTCCCCAGCAATTCTGGTATAAATAAACAGTAAATTGAAGTTGCTTTTACAAAATATCAATCATGATAAAAACACCAACAAAGTGCAAGTTTATAAAAAAACAAAGCCTGTAACAAAATCAAAAAGCACATTCCCAATCACTAGCACCCTACCTCCACCTTTACATCACAAATCTTTTTAACTTTCAATGCCATGTCTCCAGTTTGAGGCAAAACGTCACAAGAAATTGGCAACAAATAATTGAAAGATGGTATATGCTGCAATTTGTTTATACTGTACATGAAGACAAGGTAACATTAAAATTGCACAATACACATGCTTCCTGAAGAGATCATAAGAAGGTCTTTTAAGGAATGTGTAACCCTTTTTGCGTGATTTTCATCATTTGTACCTTTCAAATCATAACTTTCGATTTAATGCTTCTTATGGGGTACATAATATACTGTTGGAAAGATAAAGCAAAGTACTATCATAAAATCGTATTTTTAAACTTGTTTTGTTTATGCTTTACTCAAAAATGGCGCACAAAAAATTATTTTAATCAAAAATCTGCTTCTACAAGCTCCAAGTCTCCGCCGTTTTTACTTTTTTACATTTTTTCTTCGTCAGTCGGAAGATTGCCGTCAGACCAAACAAA